>JASDQU010736617.1:5701-17086 GCA_032191745.1 Picea mariana
ACTTCGTAATTGTTAGGTTCAAAATGTATATGGCGGAAATGTTGGGTGCAAAAAATATATCACCGAACAAGTTGGACATGAAAAATGAAAAATGAAAATAAATTTCACCTTTATTATGATAAACAAAATCAAAATTTCAAAATTCCAAATTTACCTTTAAAAACCTTAAAAATAACATTGAATAAAATTTAAATAATTGTCTATATTTATTAGGTGCAAAATGTATATGGCGGAAGTGTTGGGTGCAAAAAGTATATCATGGAACAAGCTGGACATGAAAAATGAAAAATGAAAATAAATTTCACCTTTATTATTATAAACATAATCAAAATTCCAAATTTACATTTAAAAACGTATAAGTATATGACGGAATTGTTGGGTGCTAAATGTATATGATGGAAGTGTTGGGTGCTAAATGTATATCACGGAACATGTTGCACATGAAAAATGAAACATGTGAACCAGTCACTCCGGAAACAAGTGAAAAATGAAAAATTAAAATAAATTTCACCTTTATTATCATAAACAAAATCAAAATTGCAAAATTCAAAATTTACATTTAAAAACGTATAAGAATATAACGGAATTGTTGGGTGCAAAATGTATATGACGGAAGTGTGGGTGCAAAATGTATATCAGGGAACATGTTGGACATGAAAAATGAAACATGTGAACTCGCTCCGCCAACCCACAACTCCATAATTGTTGGGTGAAGCTGAACATGAAAAATRAAAAATTAAAATAAATTTCACCTTTATTATCATAAACAAAATCAAAATTCCAAAATTCCAAATTTACATTTAAAAAGGTTAAAAATAATATTGAATAAAATTTAAATAATTGTTTATACTTGTTGGGTGCAAAATKTATATGACGGAAGTGTTGGGTGTAAAAAGTATATCACGRAACAAGCTGGACATGAAAAATTAAAAATTAAAATAAATTTCACCTTTATTATCGTAAACAAAATCAAAATTTCAAATTTACATTTAAAAACGTATAAGTAAATGTTGGGTGCAAAATGTATATGATGGAAGTGTTGGGTGCAAAATGTATATCACGGAACATGTTGGACATGAAAAATGAAACATGTGAACCAACCACTCCGTCAACCCGCGACTCCGTAATTGTTGGGTGCAAAATGTATATGATAGAAGTGTTGGGTGCAAAAAGTATATCATAGAACAAGGGACATAAAAAATAAAAGATTAAAATAAATTTCACCTTTATTATCATAAACAAAATCAAAATTCCAAAATTCCAAATTTACATTTAAAAATTTATAAGTATATGACGGAATTGTTGGGTGCACAATGTATATGACGGAAGTGTTTGGTGCAAAATGTATATCACGGAACATGCTGGACATGAAAAATGAAACATGTGAACTCGCCAACCCACCACTCCGTAATTGTTAGGTGCAAAATGTATATGGCGGAAGTGTTGGGTGCAAAAAGTATATCACAAGCTGGACATGAAAAATGAAAAATTAAAATAAATTTCACCTTTATTATCATAAACAAAATCAAAATTCCAAATTTACATTTAAAAACCTTAAAAATAATATTGAATAAAATTTAAATAATTGTTTATACTATTCATTAAGTAAAAAGTGTTATAGCATTATATAAATTACTATAAATCTTAGTACAATGTTATGATATTCTATAAATTACTCAATCTCATGTATATGGCGGAATTGTTGGGTGCAAAATGTATATGGTGGAAGTGTTGGGTGCAAAATGTATATCACTAGACATGRAAAATGAAAAATGTGAACCCGCGACTCCGTAATTGTTGGGTTACATGCGTTATGTATTAAATATTTTATGTACTATCAAACTTAGATACTAGAAACCTTCGTTGAAGTACCAGACATTAATATTTTTTTAGAAATTTCAAATAAAACTAATTCAGGAATAYTAAATTCTTCATGGATACCACATGTATTGCGACTTGCAACCCAYGCATTTACTTCCRTTCCAACCTGGCAGGGACTACGCTGCCATGCAACACTTGTTTATTTTTGAAAGTTTTGATTTCATTTAATTRTATATTTTTAATTAATTTGGGATTTCATACGTTTTAAAAAACAATTTAAGATATTGTYTTTTAACACTTTTTTAACTTTATGTTGATGCAAAGTTTATATATATATAAGGGGTCACGGTCAAGTCAAACACCAAAAGGATGGCATAGGTTCAAATCTAGAAGGAGGTAGTGTATATATGTCAAAACATTGCGTAGAGGGGATCCCTTGTCCCACAAACAAGGGGGTCTCATACACCAATTTGTTGTCTGGCTTGGCTATGACCTTAAAAATAGATTATTATTATTATTATTATATAAATCTTATTTATAAAAAAAATGACCATATTTAATGTTAATTCCCTTTAAATAATGACTACATAAAAATAAATGAGAAGAAGTAAATGAGATAATATAGTAAGTAACATATTGAAAAGATTCATCATTTAACAATAATACATCAATATTTATTATCAATGTAAATATCAAAGCCCCAAATTTTTTTTTTAAATAGAAAGAGGGGAAATTTTTTATTAATAAGAAAACGAAGTTAGAAAACATATGAGGAGTACAAGAAGTCCAAATTTTTCCACTAAGCTATAAAAAATGCCCTGCTGAGGGGCCACTACAACTGTTGACAACAACTTTACAGTTTTCACTATTGATGATTGCAGCTAAGTGAGACATTCTCCAGGACAAAAACCTGAGAGAGAGCCCCTGAGAGGGGTGTGTGGTTCTTATCTCAGACAGAGCTGGAACATAGAGATGGCCTCCTCCTTACAGAGAGTTGAGAAGAACTCCAGATGATTCTCATGTGTAAAGCAGTGAGAAAGGAGATCTGCATAGTTGGACGTGCCCGTGGCTGAGCACAAGGTGAACATGTGAAATCCCAAAGTGTTGGGTGCATCATCATAAGACAGAGATGAAGATGATGTATTAGCCTCCTCTGAGCAGAGAGTTGATGATGAAACTCCAGATGACTCTCATGTGTAATGCAGTGGGAAAGAAGATCTGTTGAGTGGACGAGCATAGGTGAACGTGATCCTAGTAGTTGAGCACTAGTGAAGAAATGGTCTTTTGTGTAATGTAGTGAGTCGGAGATATGGACATCCCAATGGATGTGCCCCTAGTGGTTGAGCACTAGTGGGTGTATGAGATCCTTTTCTATATTGTTCAAGAGTCAGACATGCTTGTAACCCTAATTGTAATGTAAAGGGTACAGGTCGGCCCCACCTTAATGTAATTGATAATTAATATAAAAGATAATTAATCTGGCTAATATTAATTATATTATGAGATAGAGAGGTCGGCCATGTTGTGCGAATAGGCACTTCTGTTGATAGGTCAAGTCTAATATAAGAAAGGTAAATTCTCCATTGAGGAATCATATCTTGTGTGAGTTTGGAAATTTCATCAAGTACATCTCTTGGGCGCTAGTCTTCTAGGGTTTGCAAGCACCCTCTTGTGTGCTAGGTTTTCTTGGTGGTGAAGGTCTTTCTCTTGAAGAATATAGCAAAGGATTTGGTTGGGTTTTCTTCCCTTGTTGAGAAGGGTTTCCCAGGATACTTCTTGTGTTCTTGTGCATGGTGTTTCTTCTTGTGATCTTGGTTGTGGCAACATTATTGGTTATGGTTAAGTTAAATGTTAAAATGGAATGAACTTCATGTTTAACCTTGTCTATTGAAAAATCAACATGGTATCATAGCATAGGTCTTGAAGAACCTCTGCACAAGCATCTAAAAAGATAAACCATCCTCCTTCTGCAATTCCATACGGCCTCTAGGGTTTCTACAGAAATCCGTACGACCCTCACTTAATCAGCTCTTTCAACACTTTACAAATGGACGTTGAAGCTAAAACTTGGACTAAGTTGTACGGCCTTCCTCGGTGCATCTTCAAAGTAAAATTATGAAGATTTTGAGTTTTTGGCCCTAGGGTTCCAAGGGTACTGAAATTTCCTGCAGAATCTTGATCTAGGGTTTCTACAACTTCTTGAAGAGACGTTTCAACTCAACAAGCTCTCCTGTGACACTCTCAAAGTTGATTGTTGGCAGTCATAAGGCCAACAAATCTAAGGTTACCAGTCCAACCTAATCATTAGGTTTTCCAAATCTAGTTGGTGAGAGTTTGAGAAGAAATCCAAACAAATGAAGAACAAAACTTTAGTAGAAGATAGGTTTGATGGAGCAAGCAACTTCAGCTTCTGGAAATCAAGGCTTCAAGTCACACTTGAAGAAGATGACCTCTTGGATGTGGTAACTAAAATTTTACCAGACACAACTACCAATGAAGAGAAGAATATAACAAAGGAAGAAGATGTCAAAGCAAGAAAAATAATCATCTACTTAGTAAGAGATCATCTCTTACCTCGTATTTCCAACCTGAAGACAACTTATGAAATGTATGAAGCATTAAAATAAATGTTTGAAAGTGACAACAATCTCAGAGCTCTTATCTTGAAGAGACAACTTCAAAGTATTGAGATGACAAAAGGTGATACAGTTGCTATCTTCTTTATGAAGATATCAGAGATTAAATAACAGCTAGAAGCCATTGGAGAAATCATGTATGATAGAGAACTTGTCTTATCCACTCTCAACAACCATCCAAAATATTAGGAGCCTTTTCTTCAAAGTATCAATGGAAGAGAAAGTCTACCAACCTTTGATCGTCTGTGGACAGATTGTACTCAAGAAGAACTTAGACTTAGAAATAGAGGAGTGGAAGACACCCCAGAAGAAAATCATGCTCTTTCACTTCATACAAAGAAAGGAGGAAAATTCAAAAGAAACTTCAAACAAACATTTAGAGATGATAAGCCTTCATCAAACCCAGGTCACAATCAGAGAAGAGATGTTTCATAAATTCAGTGCTTAAGATGTGACAAATATGGGCACTATGCAAGAAATTGTCCAATCAGGAAGAAGGGAAGACACTATGCTTCTATCGATAACATTGATCCAGATCCACCTCACAAGAATGAAGATAAGAGAGAGGAAAAAGACTTCCTCTAAAAACAAATTCATAACTAAACATGACTACAAACCCAGGTAAATCATTTGATATATAATTTTATAGTTGATTGCATTCTTAATAAATGAAGGGTAATATCCCCAGTATGGGAGGCCTCGAGACTTGGACCATTATCCCTAGTACTGGATTCCAAACCTTATTTGATTGATTATTATGCTGGTCAAGAAGACATAAAAGAACTAACAAGCAATAAAATAAGATTCCCTTCCTTTAGACTTCAGAGAGAGTTACTTGACTAAGAGGGAGTCAAAACAAAATGAAAAGAAGGAAGAGATAATACCTTCTCCCCCTTCAACAGTTCAGAGAGAGACATACATTATTCCAGCTGATCCAGTTGCTCCAGTTGATATGCCCAGAGACATTGCAGTAGGGCATAGATGACCTACCCAGGCTCAACAAACTCTGCAAGAGACAGATGAACATACAAGTCCCTCAAGAGACATCCTAAGAAAGCAAAAGAGATTTTTCCTTAAGCTATCCTTCAGTCATGAGCCACTTCATTGATTTTGAGCCTCCTGGTCTTGGAGATGCATCAGGAGAACATATATGGAAATATGCCATAACAAAAGAATACTAGTATACCTTAAAAAATGATGTATAAGATATTGTTTAGATACTAGAAGGGAAGTCAGTGATGACTTCTAAGTGGATCTATAAGATCAAGGATGCAACTGATGGAAGTGTCGAAAAATGCAAAGCGAGATCTATAGCCAGAGGATTCTCACAAATAGAGGGAGTTGTCTATGACGAGACACTTGATCCAGTAAGCCCGATACACTTCCATCCTACCATCCATGAGTTGGAAACTATATCATATGGACATATTCTTGATGAGTTTTTGTTTCGGCAAGAATATTGCTGATCCAAACCTATATTATTACAGTTTTGGTGACGAGAGCCTCATTTTGATGACTTATTCATAAAGCCTTATTGTTGGATACAAGTAAGCTTTGACCTCTGATTTCGAGATGAAGGATCTGAGTATGATGCACTACTTCTTGAGACAAGAAGTATGATAGAGGACCAATGAGATTTTCCCAGGTCAAGGAAAATATACAGTGGGAATATTAAAGAAGTTCAGTATGACATAATGCAAAACCACCGTGATGGATTTGAAGAAAATAAATGATGATGATTCAGACGGGAGTGATCCACAGTTGATTGGACCATTGATGTATCTGGCTAACACCGGACCTAATTCATGCCTTGTAATGAATGTGCTTAAACAATCCATGAGTCGGTCGAAACAGACTCACTTGATAGCAGTAAAGGATATATTGAGATATGCCCCCAGTGTGAACTTGATTTTGCAGGATATGCAGATACAGATTGAGCAGAGAGTACAGTGGACCGGAAGAGAACATTCGGTCGTTGTCTTACCATAAAGGTTTCCATGGTTTCCTGATGTAGTAGGAAACAAAATATTTGTGGCCTTGAATACCACAGAAGCAGAGTGTGTATCATTGAGTGTGCGAAGTGGTATGGCTTCACAAGCTTATGACAGATTTACTTGATCACGAGATGAATCCTATGATAATAACCAGAGTTGTGTGTAATCTCTTTGAGAACCCAATGTTTCATGATAGATCGAAACATGTTGAGATAAAATATCATTATATCAGAGACGTGATAGAGAGGAAAATAGTACACATGCAGTACCTTCCTACACATGAGAAGATTACAAACATATTCATCAAATTAGCTTGGTGAAGGATACCTCCCTAGTTGAGAGGGAGTGTTAATAACTACAACCAAAACAAAGTTCAAAATACATCCGTGTGAGACTTGGCATGATGAAGAATGCCTCCCTAGCTAACAGTTGATGATTGCAGCTAAGTGAGACATTCTCCAGGACACAAACGTGAGAGAGCACCCCTGAGAGGGGTGTGTGGTTCCTATCTGAGACAGAGCTGAAACGTAGAGATGGCCTCCTCCTTGCAGAGAGTTGAGAAGAAATCCAGATGATTCTCATGTGTAACACAGTGAGAAAGGAGATCTGCAGAGTTGGATGTGCCTGTGGCTGAGCACAAGGTGAACGTGTGAAATCCCAAAGTGTTGGGTGCATCATCATGAGACATAGATGAAGATGATGTATTATCCTCCTCTGAGAAGAGAGTTGATGATGAAACTCCAGATGACTCTCACGTTTAATGTAGTGGGAAAGAAGATCTGTTGAGTGGACGTTCCGGTGGACGAGCACAGGTGAACGTGATCCTAGTGGTTGAGCACTAGTGAGAAGTGGTTCTTCTGTGTAATGTAGTGAGCTAGAGATATGGACATCCCTATGGATGTGCCCCTATTGGTTGAGCACTAGTGGGTGTATGAGATCCATTGCTATATTGTTCAAGAGTCAGACCTGCATGTAACCCTAAGTGTAATGTAAATAGTACATGTCGGCCCCACCTTGGTGTAATTGATAATTAATGTAAAAGATAATTAATCTGGTTAATATTAATTATATTATGAGATAGAGAGGTTGGCCCTATTGTGCCAATAGACACTTACGTTGACAAGTCAAGTCTAATATAAGTAAAGGTAAATTCCCCATTGAGGAATCATATCTTGTGTGAGTTTGGAAATTTCAGCAAGTACATCTACTTGGGAAAAGTGTGCACCTCTCTTGGGTGCTAGTCTTCTAGGGTTTACAAGAACCCTCTTGTGTGCTAGGTTTTCTTGGTGGTGAAGGTCTTTTTCTTGAAGAATATAGCAAAGGATTGGTTGGGTTTTCTTCCCTTGTTGAGAAGGGTTTCCCGAGATACTTCTTGTGTTCTTGTGCATGGTGTTTCTTCTTGTGATCTTGGTTGCTGCAACATTATTGGTTATGGTTAAGTTAAATGCTAAAATGGAATGAACTTCATGCTTAACCTTGTCTATTGAAAAATCAACATTCGCATGGTGCTTATATCCATGGGCCTTGCCTGGATACAATTTGTAGAATATGCCCAAAATATATAAACAAAAATGGAACATTTTTAAAAATCCTTTGATAGCAGGACCAAATTAATACCATTGCCCTACATCTAGTGGCAAGACATTTGAGTCCAATCGAACAAGATCTTATGTCGGAGAAGTGGCTTCAACTGAGATTCTTGGAGTGTCATTATCTGTTGGAGGGGTCGTAATTTATTGGAGCCTGGCACGAACTTCTTCCAATAGTTGTCGAAGTGTTGAGCATTAATCTTGGAGCTGCAGAATAGTTTGTCTCTAAGTTAATGATTCTTCAAATACTGTGATATCGAATTTGCAGGGAGAAAACATAGTTTCGTGTGTCTGCTAGATCCTCTTCCAACTATTCCACTTTTCTTTCCCATCGCCCTGAATTCCTGGCTTCCATATCTTGCCTCAGACACCTGAATAAGACTTAAGAAGTATCAACCAAAATGAAAGAGCAGAGCATACTGAAATATTCCTCACTCGAATGATGACGCTGAGCAAAATATGAGCCATGCCTGAGGTAAAAGACCCCCCACGTGCGAATTGAGTCACCTTCGGACATCATTACAGGAAACTACGAAAAATCTAGTGTCTCCCATGTTTATCCCACATTGCAAAGGAAGAAAGAACTGGAGCTAAGGGAAAAATAGTTCACGTCGAGGGAGGTTATGGAATGCTCATGGGAGTGCAAGCCAAACACACATCAAGGGACTTGAGATGGAAACTTGACCACATGTCGCATTAATACTTAATGGAATGACCATGAGTGGGGGGTGGNCTTAGGTCCTAAACCATTCAAGGGGAGAAGAACTAATGCCTTCCCCTTTTCAAGATTGATGAGTGAATTTGATAGCTCATGGAATTTCTTCGATAGATTGAGATTCGTTGACTGAGAGAACCCCTTCCTAAAGTCTGGTGGCCTAGTTGGCTTGTCTACCAACATCCTGGTTATTAGATCTTAACACATGAAAAAATTTGATTGTGTGGAAGAACTGAGTTTCTTTCTCAATTCTGTAAAAGATGGCTCGAATATGGATGTTCTTCATAAGAGAACTAAACCTTGCATGTTTAATTGTCAATTTAGAATCCCCGACGATTGTGAGAACAATAATGCCTTGAGCCTTTGCCAAAATTAGACCTTGTGACAAGGTGTAGGCTTTTGATTAGTTATTTGAAGAATGACCAATGCTCCAAACAAATGTGGATTCCATATTTCCTCCTAGGCCATACAACAGCCCTCCCACACCTACCACCCCACATCAAAGCCCAAAACATTACAAATATAACTTATTAATAATATGACAAATTAAACATTTTCTTAAACCACAACTCAAAACTAATTATTAATATTTAACATGTCAAATTAAGTATTTTCAATGGGTACATCTTAAATTTCAAGATCTTGACTTTATTCTTGGACATCATTTTGATCTTCAATTGGGTATTTTATGTTTTCAAGTTATTCAAAGTGATCATTTCCAAACAACCCTTTCAATAGTAGTTGAGGCTCCTTTCAATAGTGGTTGAGATTCCTTTGACATTTTTCACATACAATGCACTAAAATCTCTTTTTTTTAAGCCCAATTATTATGTTTCTTTTGAAAAAGTCTTGGTAACATTAATTCTCTACTCAATAAACTGCATTGTAGTGTATCATTTTCAATGGATATGCAATTTCTTCCTTTCTATAAGCAACATTGGTTATCTATTTACTAATTGTAGGGTATCATTTGCAATGGATGTGTAATTTCTTCCTTTCTATAAGCAACATGCTAGTGTTTTTTTTTTGTAAATGAGTGTGAGAATCTATATTACTGTAGAAAATTATAGTACAAAAAAGATGCAGGGACTCCCAAGATCTGCCAGAACGGAAACCAAATCTGGGGTCCCAGGGATGCAATGTCTAATATAGCAGGGTAGGCCTAGGTCTCCACCATGGGAAACCGACCCAAACCTTTGTAATCCAGTTTGAAAAACGCCGGCATAACGAAAACAAAGAAAGCATAAGCATAGTGGGATTATTTCCTACACTGAGAGACTTGACCAGGGCTCATCTTGCGCTAGTCCAGGTTGATGGGGTGCTCTTCATCTCCTTCCTTCATTGTCTCATTCTCCTCCCTTTGCTCCACCAGGCATATCTTTCTGATGCACGTCGGGGTTCCATTTCTATCGGCTGGAGTAATGTCTATATGGTGGACATAGCGTAAATAGAGCTTGAATTGACCTGCCATCCACTCCAGTTTTTCCTGTTGGCTTCTCTGGTCCTCTGCAAGTCTTTTTTCCCCCACCTCCAGGTTGCTGAGGCGGTTCAAAATACCTATAAGCACCTTCTTCTGTTCTCTGGTTTCTGTCTTGTTGGTCTCCCTCCGGTCCGCACACATTTTACCTATCAACATTTTTGTTCTCCAGACTTCCTCCATCGTCCTATGGTAGAGAGTTGTTCTGGGCTGTGTGGCTATGGGGTCCCTTCCCCCCCGCTTCCTGAGTTAGTTTTGTCCAGGCTTTGCCCCTGCGAGCATTGTTGATTTCGCTCTCCCATATTTTGATGATCGTCTTCCTCTTTATGTCTACCTGCTTGAGGAAGGTACTCTTTGCTTCCCTGGTTGCCTGGTCGATTCTTTTCATCCTCCGGGCGCTCTGTGGAGGTTCAGTCCCCTGGGAGCCTCTCTTACTGCTGGTTTTCTTCATGCGTACCATCTTCGCTTGCAGGTGGTAGTTTTTATGTTGGGTTCTTCCCCTGTTCCACTTCACCTCTTTCTGGTATGTAAGGTGACCCCTATAATTTCTTTGCTCCGGTCTGTGGTTCTTTCTATTATACCTTCTTTTATGGAGCTAACCCGGCTATGGTCCCATCCTTGCAATCATGGCCTACTCATCAAGGTGGTCCTTCTGGTCAGTATCCTCTGTTTCAGAGCGTGTGCACTTGATGACCTTGCCGTAATCCCTGCACCAATGCTTTGCCCTGCGCGTTGTACGCCATTCATTTCCCCGTCCCATAACGATACTTGGGTGAGGTGTGCCCAGACTTGGCCTTGGTTAACCCTTTTGTCCTCCGTCCTTCGCCACCTGTGGGTTATCTATTCTGCTTTCCCACGAGTAGCCTCTGTACTTCTTTCTATTGACAGGACCATGGTGTCGTGCTTTTTCCTGATGTGTGATCTATGTCTGCATTTGTAGCCTTGTTTGATTGGTGGGCAATCGGATTCTGCCTAGATCCTCATGCCCTTCGGTGCCTGCTGCACCTCCATTCTTGTCGTAATCTTTTGTACTACTACTGTTGTCCCAGTCTTTTGCCTCAAGTTGGGTGCAATTTACTACGAATTGACCTTGCAGGATGTTGCTCCAGATTGTGTCCAGTTCTGGACCTTCGTTATCGAGCCCCTCATTTTC
>JASDQU010736617.1:25518-35753 GCA_032191745.1 Picea mariana
GCCTTGGAACTCTTAAGCAGTTGGCTGTCCCTGTCCCCGTTTGATCTGAGTAAGAAAAACCTCCTCAAAACCGTCTGGATGTGGATCCCCAAATTCCTATGTTGGAAGATTTGGTTGGAGAGGAATAACAGAATTTTCAAAGAAGAAAGCAGACTGCCATCCCAGGTGGCTATTAAAGCCAGGACTTTGATTTCAGAAGCTTTAAACGTGAAGACCTCCCTCCGGAACTCGACCACTTTCTCGGCTGAAGAAGGAAGGTGGCTCAAGGAATTCAGGCAAACCCAACCTGACACCAAAGGAATCAAACCCCCGCAAAAAAGGAACTGGGAGATACGGATGGAGGAACAAGACTTCCTGAAATGGAGATCTTCGCTCGATGAGTGGTGTCTCTTCTTCGATGGGGCCTCTAAAGGTAACCCTGGTCAGGCAGGGGGAGGGGGCATCATTTTTGAACCCTCTGGCACAATGCACTTGTATTACGCTTAGGGATTAGGATACACCTCCAACAATCATGCTGAATTTCTAGCACTTTGGCAAGGCCTCATTCAGGTGTTAAAGATGGACGTCCAGAAAATTATGATTTTTGGAGATTCAAAACAAGTTGTAGATGCGTTGAATTCCAAAAAGATCCCAAAGGATATAAACTTGGCTCAATTGTACAAGAAGATCCTCCTACTACTGCCGCAGCTCAGGGAATGTAAAATTTATCATGTGCTGAGAACTCTGAACGAACAGGCAGACAAGGAAGCAAATCGTGGTACTCTTCTGAGCAAAGCCCATCTGAATGTCAATGGGGGAGCATCTTATCATACAATCCCCTAAGATAATAGAAAATCGCGAGCTGTCTCTTCATGTGGGCAAGGCGCCAGTCCTGAAGGACACCAGATCCAACACAAATCTTGTGGGATGGGCGAAATCTCAGAAAAAAGATTCGGATTCAGTATCAATCCCTATCACATGTGAAATATTTTTTCCTGAGGATTTGCTTGCTCCAGGTTCTTTTCCCGGTAATCATATTCCAAAGCAGCTTACCTCCCATAGCAAGATTATGAACAACCACATCTCTGATACTAAGACCCCCTTCCATCTTTGGCTTCTTGACCTTGTCCCATTTAACTAAGTGGAGTTTCCTTTCACAATTCTTGCCTCCTTCCCAGAGGAATCTCCGAAGAAGTTCATCGGTTTTATTAGTTATAGTTTTGGGAGCGAGTAGCACCGAACCCTGATAAATTGGGAGGCTGGTAATGACCGAGTTCATCAACACCACTTTACCTGCTTTGTTGAGCCAATTTGCTCCCCACGCTTGGATCTTGTTTTTGATTTTATCCACCATGGGTAGCCAGTGCGCGACCTTAGAGGAGGCTTTGAAGATTGGGATCCCCAGATAGATGAAATCGTCCCAGGTTGTTATGCCTTCCATCTCAAGAATCCGGCCTATTTGCAGCAATTCTCGTGTATTACAGCCCCTTGGATCATGAACTTGCATATGTAATTTTAACCCCTTTCCCCCAAGAAAGGGGTGCTACAGGGAACACCACTTTTTGATTGGGGGTTGATTTTAAGATTTTATTTACAACACTACTAAATTTTTTAAAGGTCATGGTTTCAAAATGTTCTAATTTTAACATCGAAAAAAATAGTGCTACTGGCACTCACACCACTTTTTGATTCGAAGGTTGATTTTAAGGTTTTTTTTGCAACAATACTACTAGTTTTTTAAGCGACGATTTCAAAAAAATTGTAATATTAACCCTCCAAAACAAAGGATGTTACTAGTAGTACTACTTTTTGATTCAAAAATTATTTAAAGGCTTTGTTTGCAACATTGTCAGTTTGTAAGGCCATGGTTTAAAAAAAGTTGTAATTTTATCCCTTGAGTTTAGAAAACAAAAAAACTATTACTTGGAGGCAATGGAAATTTTCAATTTGGGGGTTGATTTTATGTTTTTTGTTCACAAATTATAAGTTTAAGGTTGTAATTTTGACCTTGGAAAAAAGAGGGGGAATGCTACTAGTAGTACCACTTTTCAGTTCAGAGGTTGATTTTAACATTTTTTTTAGCAAAATTACAGGTTTTTAAAACCGCGGTTCCAAAAAGTTGTAATTGTAACTCCGTTAAAATAAATTAAAAAAAAACGAAAAAAATTGGTACTATCAGTAGCACCACTTTTCAACACAGGGGTTGATTTCAAGTTTTTTTTTCACAAAATTATAGATTTTTAAGACCATGGTTGAAATTTTTTTGTTCTATAAACTGTCGTGGATATTCCATCAGAAAATTTCATCACAACAAATATTACAAGTTTCTACAATCTCTCTGTTATGCAACTTTTTACTTAAGATTTACATTGAATATTACTAAATTAGTACACAAAATACTAAACAAGTTGAGATTAAAAATAAAAGATAGCTAAGTTAATACCACACCATTCACACAATGAACACAAAATGTACCCTAGGAAAACCAATATGGGAAAACCCAATCAAAAGGCGAGGACTATGCCATGTTCCTTTTTTCTTATATATGAAATGAAAATACAAAGAAAGGTGAACTCACTATGGAGTTGCCATAGATATTATGGCTAGTATGGTTGTTAAAGGGTTTTCTACTTCCTTTGTTCCGCTCACACTATCACACTCCCTTGCTCTACCCAACATTGGAACACTAAATCAATATAATAAGAATGGAACCACTTCCTTTCCTAGCAACCCGATATTTAACATCACTTGATAGGTGTCTAGGGTTAGGGTTAGGGTTGGGGTTTCTTTATATGTCTCACTCCCGATTAGGATTAGGGTTTTGGAACTTCTAGAATCTTCTTAAAAGTCTACATATGACTAGCTCCATATGTTTGAGTAATGGAAGTTGGCATGGCACTCACTTAGTACTATGGTGGTCAATAACATAGGTCAACATGTGGGAGACATAACTTCCTCGTACGAACTCCAATTGAGGTGATCTTTGCGTCGTTGGAAATATATCAATCTACAAAACAATGTCTAGAGGATAGGAACTTCATTTGGAAATTTTTGATGCCAAAAAGGGTCGTTTAATGCCTCAAATGGGATCCAAAGTTTCAAGACTCCAAATCAGCGAAATAGGAGCTACCCTTAAAATGGGTCCTACAAGCCTTTAGCTCCAGTTTTCCACCCAAAAGGTGCCAAAATAGATGAGAAATTATATATTAATCCATTTTGGATAATACCTCCCCTTTATGGGAGGCTTTTGGTCGCCAAAAGTTTTTACTAAAAGAGGTGAGTAAATTTTTCCTCTACCTTCTCCTCAAAGTACCATTTGTTCTTGCTTAGAAATTTCCCTTTCAACAGTACTTGTTAGAGTTCATGCTGCCTTAGTTTAGTTATTCTAGACTTCTTTTCTAAAAATTATCATCTCCTAACTTTTCATGACCTTCTAGTGATAATTCCTTTATGGTAGGTATAACTTTCCTGTCAATTTCTAGGTCTAACATCGAAGGCTCACAGAGTTTCAGATTTTCCTCGTTCACTACCAAGTAAATGCACATATATGGGGGTAGAGTAAGTCTATAAGAATTATCACCTGCCTTCTCCAACACTTTGAAAGGGCCATACCACAAAGATTTGATCTTATTACCAAGACCCTATAGCATTTCTTTAAGATACAACCAAACTCTATCTGCCACCTTGAATGCATTCTCAATTTTGTGTTGGCCATGCTAGTCCTTGTACTGTTCCTGTGACTTCTTCAATGTATCCTTTACTTGCAAATGGATTTTCCTAATCTTATCGATGAATGTTCCTGCCTTCGATGCTTCTCTTGTTGTCTCTTCCCTCACTCCTCCTTGTTTTCCATATACAACATCTAAGGGTGAATGTGGAAAATATCCAAAGCAAGTTTCAAAATGGGACTTAATGGTGGAAGTGTGGACTTCTCTGTTATAAGAGTGTTGAATATAAATCAAACTCCCATTCCAAGTCCTTGGATGATTTTTATTTTAAACCCTCAAAAGTTGAACCAATGTCTCATTCACTATTTATGTCTACCCATATGTCTGTGAATGGGAAGTTGAAGATCTCTTCAACTTAGTGTCCATATTCTCCCAAAGTGTAATCCAAAAGGCACTAAGAAATCTAGTATATTTGTCTAAGATGATGCTCCTTGGTATCGCAAAGTGCACCCAAGTCTTTTCAAAGAACATTTTTCCTACATTTTTTCCCTTGATGGTCTTTTTACAAAGCATGAGAATGCACATCTTACTAAACCTGTCCAGTACCACAAATAGATGGTCATGTCCCATCTTGGTTTTTGGTAAACCACCCATGAAATCCATGGATATGATCTCCCATGGTATAGTAGGTACAAGTGAAGGATGTAGACCTTGTGTCCCATTACTAGGTTTGTTAGTGTAGCAAAGTAAGCATCCTCTGATAAACCGGGCTACATATTCTTGCATCATGGGCCAATACACATACCTTTATAACTTGACCATTGTTTTCCAACACCGGTATGCCTTGTAAATTTGGAGGTGTGAGCCTCTTCGATAAGTTGCAATATCTCTCCTTTAGGAACATTGAGCTTATCTAGCTTGTAAAGCAATCCATCGTGGATACAGTAGTCATGTTTGTTGTCATCTTCTTCTACATGAAATTGGCCTTGTAGTTGTTGAAATACCTATTTAAAGTCCTCATCTTTTGTGTATTCCTCATTGTATGCATCATGAGTGAAAGGCTTCATGTGCACAAGAGTACCCGCAACTGTGATTTTGTGTGTGGGTGGACTTGAAAGCATGTCTACCAACTTACTAATATTGCCCTTCTTATATGATGATAAGATGGAATTGTTGTAAGAAACCCACCCACTTGTAGTGTCTTGTTTATTGAAGGTTACTCTAGGCTTGCAAATATTGCAATGGCTTGTGCTTGGTGTGGATGATGGTCCCCTTGCCCATCAACTAGTTCTTCCATTTCTTAACAACTTGAAGCAGGGCATGGAATTCCTTGTCATATGTAGGGTAGTTCAGGACTCTGCCATGGAAGATTTCAATATGATAGCATATTTTCTTACCTCCATACATTAAGACTGCTCCCATAACATATCCACTTACATCTATCTCCACTTCAAAGAGATTCTTCTTGCAAATTAGGAAATGAAAGAACTAGTGCTTGACTAATCTTTGATTTCAACTCTGTAAAACCTTCTATTTATTCTTCCCCCACTAGAATGATTTAGGTGGACATAAGTGGCCACCCATCTCTTCCACTGACGTAACACAGTTCTCCATCTTGGCAGTTTTTTTATCTACAATTTTCCAGGACCTAAACTTTTTAGGTCGTTTTGAGGCCTTAAACAATGTTTTTTTTCCATTCGAGGGCCTAGGGTTTTCATGGATTCCCCACGCTTGCCAACGATTATACTTCTCAATTACATTTTTCCAACAAGCCACTGCGTTCCCCAAACAAAGATTATATGCAAAAGTTGTGCCCTTGGGGATTTGGATCTTTAATGTTTTTTACTTGGTTTATTACTTTGTGTTAAAAGAACATTTTAGCCTCATGTAATGGTTGCTTGTGAATGAGTGTAGCAGACACCTCTCTCTTCAGAGATAAGCTACCACCATTATGGCTAGTTTGTATTACTTTGCATTTCATAATCTTTTCCTATTTCATTTATTAATAAAATTTGGTTCTTAATGTATTACTGTGCTCCTTGCAATAATTCTTTAGGTGTGTTTCCTTTCATAAGTCTCCCTTTCATTCCACTCTCTAAATATTATAGATCAATGGTATGAGAGCAATTTTTTGTTTGTTGTTTCTCAGTGCATGTCCCCAACAAGGTCAATGCATAAAGAGATGGGTCTCGAACTAATTTCGCTTGGGGAAGACCACTCTTGCTACCCCAAGCAACCTCCCATGGAAAATGAAAAGAGAGATGATAGAGTAGGAGATCCTATCAAGTTGTTGCTTGAGTAAACCCTTAAGCGACAGATGAACAAGATGACAAAAAAATTCCCAGGTACTTCGAACACTGTCAACAATAGCCGAGACACCTTCAACAAGCAACCATTTTGGAGGTGCAACACCCTTGAAGGTACAAGTTAACTTTAACATTCCTTTATTTGAAGGAAAGATAGATGCAGATGCTTTGGAGAAATGGTTAAATTTGTTAGAGGGTTATTACTCTATTCAAAAAATTCTAGACATTGAAAAGATCACTTTTTCACTCCTTAAGGCCCTTCCCCATGTCAAATATTGGTGGGAAAGTAACTAGGAGAGACATGATGTAGATGAGTCTACAACATTTAGGATAGATCTGACTTGGTTGGATTTATTAATGCCCTCAAGGAAGAATTATACCATATTGGACAACTCTACATTAGGAGAGAGACCACATGGTGTCATAGTACACCAATATCTTCCATACCTTATGCTCAAAGATGGGTATCAGAGACTCCGAGCAACACCTAGTTTTGAAGTATCACAGTGGTCTACAAAGGTACATCCAAACAAAGATGGATTTATTAGAAATATTTTCATTGGGAGTTGCTTATTGATATGCTATTAAAATTGAGCAGAAATTTAAGCAACATAATAAGCGGTAGTTTGGGTCTGCAAATCCACTGCAACAAAAGCATGGTAAAGGTGTTAAGTTTAGAGTTTTTATTAGGTTATCTTCAATTGACTAGAGCATTCCATGCATTTCCAAAATAATAGCACAAGCATGATCATTGAAATAAACACAATCACAAGGTACACAACATTTTATCTTGGGAAACCCTCTTGGGGGAGAAAACCCAACAAAAAAATTCCTCAATAATAGATTGCCAAGACTAAAGACAAAACCACCAAGAATAACCAAGACTAAGCATGTGCCTCTCTCTTCTCCTTCTTGTAATTTCAACTTCATCCAAAACTTGTGCACTGGATGAGTGACTTGAATGAGTGAATGAATGAGGTGCCATCCTCTCTTATTTATACTAGCTGAGGGGCGCTAGGGTTGTGTCTTTTCATCAAGCAGGGCCGACTTCTCCAACTAGTGGTTAAAACCACTTTAATAAACCCTAGGGGCTAACTTCTCAAATACCACCATATAAATATGGTTTGACCAATCCACAAAAGGGGATTTGGTCTTAGACAATACCCGACACGATCAATCCACAAAGGGGATTTGGTCTTAGACAATACCCGACATGATCAATCCACAAAAGGGGATTTGATCTATATAATAATAATTCAATTATACGTAGAATATTCTTCACAGTTACAATATTTAAACACTCCCCCTTAACAAGAAGGGTATTCTACAACATCACCTGGAGAGAGAGAGTGCAGCAACATCATCAAAATATAGAACACTGATTGGCACATCTATAAATCATCAAAAGTTTTTCTCATCATCAATAACATCATCGTTCACATCATGGAGCTTGAGTAGCATCATCATCATCATTTACATCAACATCAATTAGTATAAAACTAATACAACATCANGAGAGTGCAACAACATCATCAAAATATAGAACACTGATTGGCACATCTATAAATCATCAAAAGTTTTTCTCATCATCAATAACATCATCGTTCACATCATGGAGCTTGAGTAGCATCATCATCATCATTTACATCAACATCAATTAGTATAAAACTAATACAACATCATCATCAACAACATGGAGCTGGAGTAACATCATCATCCTCATCGGCATGAGGCTAAAGTAACATCATCATCATCATCAACATGAAACTAAAATAACATTTTCATCCTCATCGACATGGGGCTAAAGTATCATCATCAATAGCATGAAGCTAGAACAATAATATCACCAACATGAGGCTGATACAACAACATCATCAACATGAGGCTGATACAACAACATAATCAACACGAGGTTGAGACAACAACATCATCAACACGAGGTTGAGATAACAACATCATCAACATATGGCAACAGGATGAGGTAGGTGCAACAATAACATTTTGTGATACTCTGATAGACCATCCTTATCGGACCTTCGAGATCTGCCCAGGAATTAAAATATTCCCTAGGATATAAAATCCTAACGGAGCTACCACGTGGTACTCTGACAGATCGTCCTTACCGAACCCTCGGTATATGCCCAAGAATCATAAGATTCTCTAGGATATAAAATCCTAACGGAGCTAGAACTATTGACCACAACTGGCATATACATGCACAAGTACTTTGACAGACCATCCTTACCAGACCTTTAGGATATTCCCAGGGATGATTAATCCCCTAGGATATAAAATCCTAACAAAGCTACCTGTTGTTGGTCAGGATATTATAGTATCATCAACATCACTCCCCCTTTCAAGGGAGGTCCTTTCAGACAACACCAAGCTTGTCTCAGAAGTGCTCAAACTTCACACGAGACAGAGGCTTGGTCAACACATCTACAACCTGCTCATATGAGCCAACATATTGGAGCTTTATAGCTCCCCTTTGCACCATATCACAAATATATTGATATAGGATTTCTATGTGCTTCGACTTAACATGGAACATAGGGTTCTCTGTCATCTTTATGCAACTCTGGTTATCACATAGAATCATGGTGGCTTCCATCTCTAGATCGAATAGACCTGTCAACAACTTCCTGAATCCATATGCCTTCACAACTAGCGGAACATGTTGCAATGTATTCCGCTTCTGTCGTGTTGAGAGAAATACTGGATTGCTTCCTGCTCTACCATGAAGTGATGGCTAACCCTAGACTGAAACAACATCCTGAAGTGCTCTTTCTATCATAAACACTTCCAGCCCAATTTGAATCAGTATGTCCATACAATATGAAGTCATGATCTCCAATATAACAAAGACCATATTCCAACGTACCCTTAAGGTATCTCATCACATGTTTTGCAACTACAAGGTGAACACGTCTGGGTTCTACCAGATATTGACTCAAGATGTTCACAAAAAAATATATATCTGTCCTGGTATTCGTCAAATACATCAATGAACCAATAATCTATCTGTACAAAGTAGTATCAACCAATTCTAACGAAGTATCTACCAGGAGATTCAACTTTGTTTCCATGGGTGTGTTCATGGATTTACATTTCCACAATGTCAAACCTCTTCAGTATTTCTACTGCATACTTCCCTTGGTTAAGGAAGATCTTCTCTAGGCTTTGCCAAACTTCAATACCTAAGAAATAATGCATCAGGCCTAGGTCTTTCATCTCAAAATTTGCAACGAGCTTCTTCTTACAATCTGTGATGAGCTTTTCTTCTCCAGTTAAGAATACGTCATCTACATACAACAAAAATATAATTGGCTCGTCATTCATAACCTTGAAGTAAAGGTTAGAGTCAACTTTACTCTTGGTAAAGCCCAAGCTCGTTAGGAAACTATCAATTCTTCCATACCAAGCTTTAGGAGCTTGCTTCAGTCCGTACCGAGCTTTCTTCAACCTACAGACATGAGTCTCTCTATCTTCAACTTCAACCCAAATTGTCATATCACGTTGTACCAACCTGGTACACTTACTCAGTTGCAACTTAATCTGTACAATCATGTGCTAGCTCTATGTGCTTTTTGAAAAGCACTATCTGTCTCACTACCTGAGAGTATGTCATCTACTCTCTTTGCAACTGTTTCTTCTGAAACCGGGACTCTGCACCTGCAACGGCTATTTATGAAGCTGAGAATGACTTGCTCTATTCTCACTATAGCTGTTGAACTTTGAGAGTAGCTCCTCTATTCTATCATGGCAAAAACTTCATTTGAGAGTGGCTCAATAACTGATATTGAAAGTAACTTTTCCTCTTTCATGGAGGTAACTCAATCTTCAAATACAGGGACTGCTCCCCCTGAATCTCACACTATATCAAAATCATGGTTGTTCTGGTTGTCTTCATGAGTACTGGAACTATTTCTTCAATTATTGGAGCAAGTGTCTCGTCATAGTCTTCTCCCTCTTGCTGGGAGAATCCTCTAGACACAAATTAGGATTTGTACATCTTTATATTGTTATCTGCAATATGCTTGATCCGAAAGATCAATCTTGGAAGTCATCACTGAGTTCCCTTCTGGTCTCAAGGAAAAAACCATATCCCAGTCCTTTTTGTCTAGGTTCCTCCTTTGTTACTGAAACAAGGCAATCTTCTCAGGAGATTTCATGTCTCCTAGAGGTCTCTGAAGCTAGTCTTCTCAACTCATGTCATCTGTCTCCCAGTCCTAGAAGATGTCTCTCCATCTGATCCGTTCTGATACCAGGCTCACTCTAATTC
>JASDQU010736617.1:53587-70686 GCA_032191745.1 Picea mariana
TAGTAAGAGTGGCACAAGATAAACAAGAAGGTATAGAACAAACATTGGACAGATCTGAGGCACAAAAGATCTTAGAGGAAGTTGAAAGGATGATTCATTTACAAAGGGAAATTGTCATAGTACCATAAGTTTCATCCGTGTTAATAACTCCAGTCACCCTCGGAAGAGTAGAGGAGTTGGAGACCCCCGAGAACACCTCAATGGAGAAATACACTCCACAACAGACTTCAGGGCGAACACTGATAGGAGGACCAGGAACTGAGCCATCGGTTTTTTCGGATGTCCTAGGACAAGTAGCTTTGGTCATTGTTGACTTGATCACAATATATAGTGATAGCGAGGAGGTAAACACTTCAATGCCTATTGTAAATGAAGAAGTAACAGAGGTGTTAGATACGATGTCCCAAGGACCAAAATATTTAGGAGAGGAAACAAAGATGAATACAATTGAAGGTGCTCATAGCACCCCAAACCGAACACCAAAGCCACTGGATAAAGAGGAAGAAACATCAAAGGCTACATAGAACCAAGAGATAAAAATGAGAATGGTATTGAAGCTTCCATTGGGAGAAGTGATGCACCAGTGAAAGGAAAAGATAAAGGAAACCCAGATGTTGAAGATTCATCAGGAGGTAAAACTAGCAAATGAGAAGAGAATGCTTGGCTCAAAGGCAACAAAGAACTTTAGAAAATCATTACGAAACCTTCAACACATTCCACACTCCCATGGCCAACAATCACAGTAGAAAATGCAGCAATAGAGATCATGGGAAATGCCCTAAGTACAGAGAAAATCAGAGATTCTTCTATTAGGACAAGGATGGGGTCAACAAGATCTTCTGGGCAGTCTCAAATGGCACAAGAATAAGTTGAAGGAACTAGTGATAGGGAACCAAGCGTCAACATAGGCAAAGAAACGATACTTGAACATTTTCATACCGTAGGAAATTTAGGAAACTCTCTCTCAAGGGGGACCAACTAATCCCAAAGCCGATGGATGAAGTAGCCGATGTTCAAGCCATTTCTTGTGATAGGAAAAGACAATTGGTTGTGAAGAGAACTGGAATAAAGAGGAGAATCACTTTGGACAATGCGGTAATGATCACCACGGAAGAAACCTTGTCAGGCGTAGGACAATCCAGGGTAAGTGAGTTATTGGGGGAAAGTATAGCTATATCTAGTGCCACTATAGATATGGCAAAAGAGGATTAACGAGAAGTTGATTCTATGAGAACATAGTTGGTGCATCTCAAACATCAGGTGGAATGCTATGAGGACACTACCGAGGTAGTCAGGTTCATGAGAATTGAATTTGGGGAGGTTTATACTCAGTCCAAACCCAATAGGGAGTTTTTTATGACCAATATCGTAAGTTACCAAGAGGAGACTTTGCTCGGCCTCGTATCATATAAAGAAATGATGAGATGGTCAGAGAAATCTCATCAAGTATTGGCACAATTCAAGTATATCAGAGAGATCCAAAAAGGCAGAGGGGAAGAAGAACATGAAATTAGGATGCTTGCAGACGAGAGCTTGGTCAAGATCAAAATAACAATAGAGTATTGGGTACAATTGGTAATTCAATCACAACAAAAAATCAGGAGAGATGGGAGGAGTGTCTTAGAAATTTGAACAACATAAACCAGAGGATAATAAACCTTCAATTTCTATAATTCAACGCTCCTAATGACTTCGTCGATTTGCACGTTATAGTCCAATGGTTCAGAGAGCTCGATGCAGTATTTGGAGCAAAGATTCGGGAGATCCGAACACTTGAA
Organism: Picea mariana; assembly: GCA_032191745.1. Lineage (NCBI taxonomy): Eukaryota > Viridiplantae > Streptophyta > Pinopsida > Pinales > Pinaceae > Picea > Picea mariana. The sequence goes on from JASDQU010736617.1 coordinate 55,366, forward strand.
AAGGAACAAGTAAAGAGACTCATCGACAAACCGATAGGAGCAGCATGGGCCCTACGACAACTAAGGTTCGAGATAGATCAATTCAGAAGCTGGGTAATGGAAATGAAGGATAAGCTCAACATGTTGATGGATCAACATCAATTTTCGTACCTACATATGTGTGAATATTTGTTCTCCCATTGGTCTTATTATGATAAGGCAAATCCTACAAGATAATTGGAGCTCACTAATGGTTTTCTTGTGAACATGAACCACTTCATATTTCTATTTTCTTTAGTTAAACAAACATTATTTTTATTTTTTGCACGAGGTTTTTGTATAAATAAAAAGGCCGACCTCGTTTTGAATTTTTGACAATTTTTGTAATAAGTGAAAGAATCAAACAAAGAATTATTTTTTGAAGTCTAACTCAGAAGCTCATGTAGACCCGAAGACAATATTTTTGCCAAAGCTTGTGGAGTAGCATAATTTGTGGATTGTTTTGCTTTGTTGTGGACTACCGGAAGTGATTTAGTAAGACAATAATTGTATTTAAGTTATCTTGAATCATTGCAGTCACTGAATATACATTGGCATGAATACAATGGTGTTATGAAGTTGTTCATTATACAATGACTAGAATTATTTCCGGTTATCTGTCATTTATGCATATATATTTCTTTTTCTTAGATGATGTTTGTCACTTGATCACTACAGGAATATTATTGTTTGATATTGATTGAAGGGAGGTGTCATCTACATGTTGTTGGTAAGAGGTTAGCCTAAGCCCAACCTTCTTAAGAATTCAGTCATTGAATACTTAATAAATGAACTTATAAAGAAATATAAAAAAGTCTATAAAGATCCATTCGATAACATAATAAAGCTCATCAAATCTCGTTGGATCATCGATCCAAAGAATCACGTCACCCAAAATAGGGAAGAGTCTAATTGGGTCTCGTCTTTAGGCATGATTCCTACTGTTGAGTTTAAGGGAATTTTGACCCCTCAACAGAATTGGCGCTAGAAGGAGGGCCTGCATGAATGCATGGCTGGTAAAAACAATTCTTTAAACAAAAGCTTATCTCAAATAGCCTACAGATTGAAAACAACCCACATGCATGGTTAATCCTTCTCAAGACAACCTTAATATTGAACTTACCCCCACTACAAGTGAGTCACGACATGCTAAAAATGACTCATACCTTCACCCATACATACCTTTCACAATCCCTCATGACAAAATCAACACGTTTAGGAGGATTACTAGAGCTTACGCTCGACATATCAGAGCATTGTCGTTAGCTCCATTTCTCCCCTGCATGAAGCAAACTAGAAGACCAATTGTCAATGCCCCATATCACACCGTTGTTCATATAGTTGAAGCTCTGATAGATTTTTCTCTTACTGAAACTGTCCAACTTCTCAGTTTCATTCCTAAAACTCCTCTTGTCACCCCACCATGAAACACGTATTCTAGCACAAATGATTCAGAGTTTGAGGGAGCCAGTTGTAATTTAGAAAATTCAGATAACGAGTCAAAAAATATGGAAAATAACAATGAAGAAGTTTTGGAAGGTTACGACCAACCTGTGAACAATCTACCATGGTTGGCCAAGGATGCCCTAACCTTACCAGGGAGATTGCATCATTTGCCTAGTCACCAAGAAAAACTTCTTCCAAAATTTGATCATGAAACCTCTATCCTGCTCAAGGATCATATCAAGAAACTTATATTGGCGATAAGATTAATGAATGTCCAACATGACGACGTAGTATGMATACTGCTTCCTTATACCTTTAGAACTCGACTTAAACATGGTATTTCAATCTCCCAATTGGATCCATTAACAATTTGACAAAAWTTCAGAATTTATGGATAAATTTGTTGAAGAAACAACTACCGGGTCCCTGATGGCTCAACTTTTCACCGCCACTATGGGCCCCAAGGAGAAATTCAAGGACTTCAATCAACGTTTCAAAACTATCCTCAACAAGTTTCATCCAGATGCCAGCCYCGCCCAAGAACTACAAATTGAGGTGTACGCTAACGCATTACCAACATCTATCTCCATGTTCGTTAAGAGGGCCGCTAAACCTACTCTTGCCAACAACTTCGAGGAAGCCAAAATTATTGAATTTCAAATGAAAGGATGTAAAGATAGTTAGATTTATTTATTCAAGAAAGAAACYAAAAAACCACCTAGGCGAGGAMTTTTGTTAACACGGTCGCMTGATAAACAAACTGAACATAACACGGAAAAGGACAATGCAGATATGGAAATCTTACAAAGAATGGTTAAGAAGTTGTGCAATGAGATTTTAAACATGAAGAGTAATGTAGGGGAAGGCACATCAAACCCTAGGTCTTACAAACCTTTCTTTAGGAAAAATCCACCTTTCAAGGCCCTAGATCCCCCTCCCGCCAACTTGAACATTAACTTGGGAGAAGTTGCCTTAGATTCATATTGTAACTATCATCAAGAACACCATTTACAAAGGGATTGTCCTCAATGGGTGAATGGTATGAATATGTTGGAAAATTGTTTCTTGGATGGTTGTTCCCTGACCGAACAACCCAATGATCATACATAAAATACCACAGAAAATGAAGTTAACGAACCACCTGAGTAAACAACTATGGTTCTATGGGATGTTAGTCACACTTCATCTTTTGATGTTCCTACAAAAGAAGAAGAATTTCTTGAAATTATGGTAGTCCAAAATAGGAGCAAGGCACCCATCGTGCAAAACTAACCTACCATTGCACAAACACCTAAGAGACCCCCAAAATCTACCTCTTTAGGTCAACTGACCCCACCGTTGAGTTCTAGCCTAAAGTTCCAAGCTCAAGAAACAACAAATCTAGAGTATAATGTGGTAGAAGACCTGAAGAAATTGAAAGCTAACATTTTGGTGATGGACTTGTGTAGAATTCCTCAACAGAAATATTTGTTGTTGCAAGCCCTAGATGAGGATGACAAACTCATGCTAAATCCAAGCTCACATTCAAGCTTGGGTACATGAATCCTTGAGAATATTCGGAAGCCTAACATGAATACAATGATGGCCGATAAGAAGCCTAGGTCATTTGTTCCACCTTTGTTGTTAACCTTTGACATTTATAACAGGAACCTGCACAATTGTTTGGTTGACTCTGGTGCATCCTCCAATGTTATGCCTCTTTCAGTATGTAAGAAGTTAAACACTATCCCTACCAAAAGCGAAACACATACAATTCAACTAGACATAACTAAAGTTAAAGTTATTGGGGGGTTAAAGGATGTTATGGTTTGGATTGCCTCTAACCCAAAGTTTTATCAGGTCATAGATATCATAATTGTAGACATTCCAAAGGCCTATGGGATGTTGTTAAGCAGGGACTGGTCTGAAAAATTGCATGGATATTTCAGTACATGTTGGTCCCACTTATGGTTACCATTGAAGGGAAACCCAAACATGATCAAGATCAACCAAGAAAAATATTTGAAGCATACTCTTATAGACTTGGAAGCTCCTAATGAACCTTCCTCTACTAAATTCGCAGTCTTAGGAAATTACTCATGTGATTCCAATTTCAGTAATTTCTTGCCCCGTTTATCCGAAGTATTGATTTCCCAGAGGTCAGAATTATCACTTCATGATAGTCTTGAAATAATTGAGCAATGTAATAAGTTTAAACATATATCCATGCTCAATTTGACAACACTAAAATTGCAGTTCCAAATGTAGACTGAGACAAGAGAGTTATGAGAGAAATGAAGAAAATTTTAGGGATTACCAAGGAATACCCTTTTTAACTAATGAAGAAAATTTTAGGGATTTGGCTATTGATGATGAAGTTTTTCAAGAAATGATTGCAGGATAGGATAATCAAAGCCCTAACCTAACAAAAAGCAGTGACCTGACCCAACCTAAACTCCACAATATTCCTCGGGGAGTAGTCAGTCTTGAAAACCTGTTTGAATTATGAGAGAAATTTAAGAAACCAAAAAATACCAAAATCAACAGTTCATGTCCATCCTATGAAGTCATAAATCTAGGAGATGCTGACAACCCCCGAAACATCAATCTCGGGAGATCACTATCACTTGAGGAAAAGAAGGCCTACCTAAGGTTGTTCAAAGAGTATCAGGATGTGTTTGCATGGTCTTATAAGGATTTGAAAACATACGACACTAGGATAATTCAACAAACTATCCCATTAAGACCTGAGGTCAAGACTTTCCAACAAAACCTGTGGAAATTTMACTCATCCCTGGAACCCATGATGCAAAAGGAACTAAATAAAATGTTAGATGCAAAGATAATATTCTTAGTAATGCACTCTKCAAGGGTGGCCGATCTAGTACATGTCAAGAAAAATTCTAGGGAAATTTACTTATGTGTGTATTTCAAAAATCTGAATAGGGCCTGAGTAAAATATAACTACCTTGTCCCTTTCATGGAACAACTTCTACAGACCGTATTAGGAGCACAACTCTTCTTTCTTATGGATAGATTCTCAAGATACAACAATGTGTTAGTATTAGAGGAGGACATATTGAAAACAACATTCTAAACTAAATGGGCAACATTTGCCTACAAACACATGCCATTTGGGCTAATAAATGCGGAACCTACTTTCCAAAGAGCCATGGATGTGGAATTTTGAGGATTAATTAACAAATGTATAGTGGTATACCTAGATGACGTTATTGTTTACTCCAAGGATAAGGCCGGTCATATTGCCCATCTCACCCAAATTTTTGAAAGGTGCCGAAAGTATGGGATATCTTTGAACCCAAAGAAAACTATATTTAAAGTAGAGGAAGGGAAACTCTTAGGTCACATCATTTCTAGGGATGGTATCCATATTGATCCTGAGTGTATAAAAGCAATTTCACAACTGCCACTATGTCATAATAGAAAGGCCATGCAATCTTTCTTTGGAAGGATTAATTTTGTAAGAAAGTTCACCCCAGATTTCATAGAAACAGTTAAACCCCTGCAGAGAATGATACACAAGAATGTTGAATTTAAATGGACCGATGAGGGAAATAATATTTCAATATTGTTAATACTACTATATTGCAAGCCCCTGTACTAAGCAACACTGATTTCAGCAAAGACATTTATCTCTACACTTTCACTTCAGATCAATCATTAGTTGCAATCCTTACTCAAAAGGATGATGAAAACAACGAGGCCCCCATCTCATTCATGAGCACCAACTTACAAGGACCATAGTTTAATTACCTAGCCATTGAAAAATAGGCCTACATTGTCTATAAAGTAGTAAAACACTTTAGACCTTACATCCTCAAGAATCATACCAAGGTCATAGTGCCTCATCCAACCGTTGGGTCACTATTCACGCAACACGAAATGGGGGAAAGAAGATGCAACTGGATGGCTGTCATCCAAGAATTTGATCTAGAAATTAAACATACAAGAATTATCCAGGGGAATGGACTGTGCAAACTAGCCGCAAAATTCCAAGATCTAATAGAAAATAGGGATTTAGGTTGGGACAACGAGTTGACTTTATGGTGTGGTGAAGTATTGTACATCCCACCCACACAAGACTCTTGGTATGTTGACCTATATTATTTTATTCATCACGGTACCTACCCTGAAGACCTGAAATCGAGAGAGAGAAGAGCACTCAGACTAAAATCCACCCGATACCATMTTATTAGCTYGGTATTTTTCCACTTAAATTTTGATGGTGTGTTTCTAAGATGTCTTGAAAAGGAAGATGATGAAAGGGTGCTAAAGGAACTCCACGACGATCCTGTAGGGGGATATTTTGCAGGGGAGACTATGAACCATAAGATTTTAAGGGTAGGATATTATTGGCCAATTTTGTTTAGAGATGCTCACGCATATGTCAGAAGGTGCAAAGTTTGTCATATGAGTGCTAGGAAGGAGACRAAAGTGACCATTCCACTACATTCAATGTCAATTTCTAGGCCATTTGAACAATGGGGAATATATATAATAGGAGAGATAAACCCAAACTTGTCAAAACATTAACATAAGTATATATTGAMTGATACCAATTACTTTACACGATGGTCAGAAGCCATTCCCCTTACCCATGTTAATGAGAAGGTAGTAATACAATTTCTTGAACAACACATTATGACAAGGTTTGGGGTGTCTTCAGTCTTGGTATTTGACAACGTTGCATATTATCCTTCTACTCTCTTGAATTAATTTGTATTAGATACAAGGATTATATTGAAGTATTCTGCCAACTACTATCCGCAGGGAAATGGTGTTGTCGAGTCTACTAGTAAAAAATTAATAAGGATTCTTAAGAAGACAATCGTAGAGAATCACCAGAACTGGCACAATGCTTTACATAACGCTCTATGGGATGATAGGGTAACCCCCAAGGAAGCCCTAGGGAATTCCCCTTACTTTATGGTGTCTGAACAAAAATCCATCTTGCCATCCAACCTATATATCCCATCCTTTCATCTTTCCTAGTCCTCAAGAGGACAACCCTCATCTAGCATGCAACAGAGAATTGATACCCTCCTTATGGTTGAGGAAGAAAGAGAACAAGCAAGACGGAAGTTTGCAGCCCATCAACAAACAATTAAAAAATAGTTTGATAAACACAAGGTTGGCGATAAAAAATTTGAAGTAGGGGACTTAGTTCTTAAGTGGGATAAAATCAATGAGCCAAAGGGGAAACATTCGAAATTCCAAAATCTGTGGCTTGGAACTTTTCAAGTCGCTGAGAAAATTGGGGTAGGCACTTACCGTCTGCAAAACCTTAGGGGTGAGCTCGAAGCTCTTCCCATCATTGGCCAAGCCCTAAAGTGTTTCTTTTCATAAGTTATCTCCAAGACAACTTCCTGTAGTATAATTTACCGTTATTGCTTTTTAATTTTTTTTTTGAGTGACAAGTTTGGTGCTTTCAATTTTCTTTCCTTTTGGTTTGTTTTGTTTTGTTGTGATCTGATTCCTTTTTTTATTTTATTGTTTTGATTACTCTGATGGTAGCATGATTTCAAGCGTGTTCTTTGTCAAATTGGTGGTTCAATTTGTTGAAGCTAGATCCTTATCTCTTAGTTTTAAATTTCACAGAAAAATGAGGAGAAGCTTTATTGGTCAGAGTCTTCAACACACGGGTAATTCACGTTTATGTATGCATATCTCTTAGGGAACAAACAAGTCAATTACCTCATGGTTTTGGAATACTAAGGGAAATGGAATAGAGAAGAGTATGGCTGATACCTTGAACAAATCAAAGTTAGTCCTCATACTGTACAGGAAAGACAAAGAAGAAAAGGTATATGGTTATGATACTTCACCATAAAACATATATCTTCCTCCTTGTTTCATTCCCGACACGTATTCAATAAAGCTAAACATAAAATAATAAGCCAGAATGTATTATCGGGAGGGTATGCAGATATCTCCACCGGGGTTGTGGATGCTTGTTGGTAGTGGATCAAGGTTTGTGATATCGGGGTGACTCTGTCGGGGCTATGGACGCTTGCTAGAAGTGGAGCAACACCATGGTAAGGTTCTTGACTTTCAGAAAAAGTAATAACATCATGTCTTCTTAACAATTTTGAGTTTTGACTCAACTCTCGACAGGAAGGTATGATTCATTGGTTAAATGGAAAAGGAATGTATTTGGGTGAATCACCATGAGCAGTTGACAAGAATGTCCTTGGGCCATATGTATACATATTTGTGAGTCATCCATGGATTATTGCCTCAAGCTAATAACGAATGCCCAAGAAGTCTGCTAGTATCATTATAGAGAGAAACAAAGAGTCTAGCTTCTACCAACAAATCACCATTTGTTGAGCACTCAACACACCCTTAAAATTTTCCAATTTTTGGCTACCACTTTTTCTTTTTTCCATTTGCATTTTTTTCCATTGATTATAAGTTTCATCTTTATTGTTTTTTGCTGAGATTCCCCATTGTTCATATGGTTTGAATTGCATCTATAAATCCATAGAGTGTTCAAAAAATCACTACTAAAAGAAAATTTCTTTGATACCCGACGATTACTGCTCAGAAACGCCGATGTCGAACAATGTCAGGTGTCGGTCAATTCAATATATGTGTCAAATAGTGTGGCACAGTCTCAAGAACACTGGCATCGATTAAAATCGGGCGTCAACCGATTCAGATACTAGTTGCACGAGGGTGCTGCTCACTCGTAAAAGTGTCGACGCTGATTAACATCGTGATCCAGATGGATGTCAGTGACCTCCCAACTATTCCAACTGGCTCATTTTGGCAGTTTTCCATTTTGGCTGTTTTTTCCCTAGTTTTTGGGTCCCTATCTTACGACGCCGTTTTGAGGCCCTAAACCACGTTTTTTAAGGCTCACAACAATTAGAATAGCCTTTTGATAGTAGAAAAATTTGTAGTCCTTGGATAGACCTTTCCAACGGGCTATCGTGTGCCTAAAACGAATATCGTATGCAAAATTTATGACCCCAAGAAGTTGATATACTAATTTACCCAAACTGGGCCCACATGACTTTTGGCGCTTCATCTCCTAGGGTTAGGTTTTTTAGATGTCTAGGGTTTTTGAAATTCCTATTTATTGTAAAAGGCATTCAGAGCCTCATTGTAATCATCTTCTTGCGAATGAGCGCAACCGTCACATATCTTCTCAGAGATAAGCTGCTACCATTCTAGCAAGCTTGTTTCCGCTACATTTTACAGTTTGAGCTTATTTCCTTATTGAATAGAAACCAATTTTACTGTATATATGTTATTCTATGTTAAGCATATTTTGATAATAATATGTATTCATTTCTTTCTGCAAATATATTCTGGATCACATCGGGAAACGACACCTAGTGTTGAACACATGAGAACACGCTGACAATGAAGTTAGCATCGAATGCCTATAGATATCGACATTGACCGATCAAGAAGGAAACAAAACATAACCTTTATTGCATGCCCTCCAACCCGCTGATGCTCGATCAATGATTGTTGATAAGCAATATGAGTCATCCGATGGGTCTTGCCGAAGATATACAAATTCATTAGAACCGTCCGTTTCTAGATCTTCATTTCGAACACATCCCTATGTGTCCCACTAGTCAGTAGCTTCCACGTTGATATCCTAATCCAACCACATGTGCAAAAGCTTCGTGCTGTCATGTCTTTCAAGATCGACGAATTTAGACACGAGCTGGTCCCAAAATCCTTAAATTGTTCAAGTGCCCCATTTGCAATCTCAAATGTGTATCAATCAACGATTGTTTGAAATCCCCGATGAATCATTCCAACGTCTCTTTATGCCACTGATTTGTGCATAGATTTTACTTCGAGAACCTATGCAGAAGGTAGATGGAATTAATGAAAATCTACAGTATATTACCTTTACTAAAAAGTGATGATTTTGGGTGTAAGGACTAATTTTTATTTATTCGAATGTATGTCGAACAATGTCAGGTGTTGGTCAATTCAATATATGTGTCAAACAGTGTGGCACAGTCTCAAGAACACTGGCGTCGATTAAAATCAGGCGTCAGTCGATTTAGATACCAGTTGCGCAAGGGTGTTGCTCACTCGTAAAAGTGTCAACGCTGATTAACATCGTGATCCAGATGGATGTCAGTGGCCTCCCAAATATTCCAATTGGCTCATTTTGGAAGTTTTCCAGTTTGGTTGTTTTTTCCCTAGTTTTCGGGTCCCTAACTTGCGGGGCCATTTTGAGGCCCTAAACAACATTTTTTAGGGCTCGCAACAATTAGAATAGACTTTTGATAGTAGCAAAATTTGTAGTCCTCGAATAGACCTTTCCAACGGGCTATCGTGCACCTAAAACAAATATCGTATGCAAAAGTTATGACCCCGGGAAGTTGATGTACTAATTTACCCAAACCGGGCCCACACGACTTTTGGCGCTTCATCTCCTAGGGTTAGGCTTTTTGGATGTCTAGGGTTTTTGAAATTCCTATTTATTGTAAAAAGGCATTCAAAGCCTCATTGTAATCATCTTCTTGCGAATGAGCGCAACCGTCACATCTCTTCTCAGAGATAAGCCGCCACCATTCTAGCAAGCTTGTTTCCGCTGCATTTTACAGTTTGAGCTTATTTCCTTATTGAATAGAAACCAATTTTACTGTATATCTGTTATTCTGTGTTAATCATATTTTGATAATAATATGTATTCATTTATTTCTGCAAATATATTTTGGATCACATCGGGAAACGACACCTAGTGTTGAACACAGAAGAACACACTGACAATGAGGTTAGCGTCGAATTCCTATAGATACCGACATCAACCGATCAAGAAGGAAACAAAACATAACCTTTACTGCACGCCCTCCAACCCGCTGATGCCTGATCAATGATTGTCAATAATCAATCTGAGTCATCCGATGGGTCTTGCCGAAGATGTACGAATTCATTAGAACTGTCCGTTTCTAGATCTTCATTTTGAACACATCCCTATGTGTCCCGCTAGTCAGTAGCTTCCACGTCGATATCCTGATCCAACCACACATGCAAAAGCTTCGTGTTGTCATGTCTTTCAGGATCAATGAATTTAGACACGAGCTGGTCCCAAAATCCTTAAATAGTTCAAGTGCCCCATTCGTGATATCAAATGTGTATCAATTAACGATTGTTTGAAATCCCCGATGAATCATTCCAACGTCTCTTTGCGCCACTGATTTGCGCATAGATTTTACTTCGAGAACCTGCGCAGACGATAGATGGAATTAATGAAAATCTATAGTAGATTACCTTTACTAAAAAGTGATGATTTTGGGTGTAAGGACTAATTGTTATTTATTCGAATGTATTTGAATTATTCCATAATTTACCCAGAACTATGTGGTTTTTCTGAACAACACACGATTGATCCAGTGTCACTTACGAACTGAGTTGTGTTGTGTTTATTGTGAGGCTTCGGAATAGTAGGTATTCGACTCAGGAAAATATTCACGCGTAGGTATTTATCATGATTGTCTCCGAGTTTCTGTGATTTAGAGGATACTGAGTTAAATTATTGTATTTGCAGGAAAGATGCCGCCCAAATGACCAGTGACTCATYAGTCACCAAAGACCCGAAAGGAGGAAGTGAGAAAATCATAGAGGCATCCAACTCGACTGCTAAKAAGTTGGATTTTTCCCCCAAAGCAGAGACAATGATCATAATTTCATAAAAGAAGCCAACAAACCCACCTCCACTCTTCAAAGATACATATAATAACACCGCATCCAATGTAATGTTTCCTTGCTATCTTGATTTATACAACAAAATTCATTATGAAGATTTCCCAAAGTCTACACCTCACATTGACTCAAAGGCGAGGGAATTAGATGACTAGGTATTCCAGAACATCGGGCATTCTTCGCTGTATATGGTGGCASCCAAGACACCCATTTTTCCGTGCGTTGAATTCTTAGAGTGGATCATTCATCATGCTGATGCAGAGAAGATCTTGTTAAATAAAAAAGTGGAGAATGTATAGRCATATTCTTGCCAAAAAAGGTAAGAATGTATTATAAACTCAAGGAAMKTTGAAGTCAGGTTAAACAAGGATTTTCTTGTGGCGTTCTATGAACACCATAATACCGATCAATTGTTAGCATCCCGATGGAGGGAGGATAATTTGTTTTTTGAATCGGGCCTCAGGGTGGTACAACACAACGAACCTTTGAGAACTCTACATTTTCTTGATAGCCTTGATCTGTCGTTTATTTGGACAGAAGGATTGCTCCAGGTTATTCGAAACCTGGATGCCTATGGCTCATACAGTTGCTACATTTGGAGGCACTTTTAATTGGGGAGCTATTATCTTGAAACAATTGAACACTGGGATAAAGGAAGCACAAAACCCAAAACTTGGAGAGACCCCTGCATTCTACATGACATCTTATCTCCTGGATACTATATGCGCTAGGAATGTGTTCCTTGTTCTGAACCTAAGATGACATATTTCCGAAGTCCCTATACATGTTTACTTTAGCATCCAGTGAGAGAACCTGTACAAAATATCAATTTCTTTAAATTGCAATGGCTTCATAGCTCGAGTATATTCTTTCATTTTTAAACAAAACTTCCCAAGACTCTCCGAAGCAACAAGGAAAGTAATATCGAATATTGGGCATTAGTACTTAGAGTAAATAATCACATATATCAAAATTTTAGGAGCCATCATAGCACCATACTTATTGCCAATCCACGTACCCGACAAGTTGGTGTTAGGAGAAATTTTCTACCAAACCATACTGCAAAGGTTCAATGCATCTCTGGTAAAGGATAAGAAGAAGATATTTATTCCCTATGGGTTTTACATGGGCTACCATTTTGTGAAGGATACTACACAAGCCAGACAAGAACCTCAAAGTCATATAGAGTACATGTTTTGCACTAGGAGATACAGGAAACATGATTCTAGGGCACTGGTAGCTGAGAATGCTAGTCAAGTGGTGTCTCGTTGGCCGTACCCACATGAGGATTTTGAGGACTAAATCTTCATAGAGAATGCCACAAACTGGGATGAAATTTTGCAAAGGAAAGAAAAACCAGACCTGGTCAAGTTCATGGCCCTGTTTGGGAATGGACAATTATAATTTCTAGATTAGACAGTAGGGGCAATAGCAGTGGCACAAATTCAACAAGAAGGTATAGAACAAACAATGGACAAATTTGAGGCACAAAGGCTCTTAGAGGAAGCTGAAAGGATGATGCAATTGCAAAGGGAAATTGTCATAGTACCGGAAGTTGCATCTGTGTTAATAAATCCAGTCACCCTCAGAAGAGAAGAGGAGCTGACGACTCCTGAGAAAACCTCAATGGAAGAATACATTCCATAATAGACTTCAGGGTGAACACAGATAGGAGGAACATGAACTGAGCCAATGGTTTTTTCAGATTTCCTAGGACAAGTAGCTCCTGCCATTGTTGAGTTGATCACAATATATAGTGACAACGAGGAGGTAAACACTTCACTTCTTATTGTAATTGAATAAGTAACAAAGGTGTTAGATAAGATGTCCCAAGGACCAAAATATTTAGGCGAGGAAACAAAGATGAATACGATGTCCCAAAGAATGCTTGTCTCAAAGGCAACAAAGAACTTGAGGAAATCACTACGAAATCTTGAGCACATTCCACACTCTCAGGGCCAACAATACTAGTAGAAAACACAACAATAGAGATAATGGGAAATGCCCCAAGTACATAGAAAATCAAATATTTTTCTATTAGGATAGGGATGGGGTGAACAAGAGCTTCTGGGTAGTCTCAAATGGCACAAGAACAAGGTGAAGGAACTAGTCATAGGGAACCAAGAGTCAACATAGGCAAAGAAATGGTACTTGAGCATTTTGATACACCAGGAAGTTTAGGAAACACTCTCTCATGGGGGGACCAACCAATCCCAGAGTCACTGGACAAAGTATTCGATGTTAAAGCCATTGCTTATGACAAGAAAATACAATTGGTTGTGAAGAGAACTATAAAAAAGAGTAGAATCACTTTGCACAGTGCGATAATGATCACCATGAAAGAAACCATGCTGGACGCAGAACAATCTAGGGTAAGTGAGTTATTAGGGGCAAGTATGGCTATATCTAGTGCCACTATAGATAGGGAAAGATAGTATGAACGAGAATTTGATTCTATGAGAGCATAGTTGGTGCATCTCTGACACTGGGTGGAATACTATCAAGACACTACCTGAGCGATTAGGTTCATGAGAATTGAATTTGGGGAGGTTTATACTCATTTCAAATCATATAGGGAGGTTATTATGACCAGGATCATAAGTTACCAAGAGGAGACTTTGATCGACCTCGTAGCATATAAATAAATGAGGAGATGGTCAGATAAATCTCATCAAGTATTGGCACAAATCGAGTATATTAGAGAGATCCAAAAAGGTTGAGGGGAAGAAGAACATGACAGTAAGATGCTTGCAGACGAGATCTTAGTTAGGATTAGGATAGAAGCATAATATTGGCCACAATTGGTAATTGAATCACAAAAGAAAATGCAGGAGAGATGGGAGGAGTGTCTCTAAAATTGGAACAATGTAAACCAGAGGATGATAGATCTTTTAATTCCCATAATTCATCGCTCCTAATGACTTTGTTGATTTGCACATTATAGTCCAACRGTTCAGGGAGCTCGATGCAAAGTTTGGAGTGAAGATTCGGGAGATCCAAACGCTCGAAAAGGGACAAGTGAAGAGACTCACTGACAAACTGTTAGTAGCAACATGGGCCCTACGATAACTAAGCTTCGAGATAGGTCAATTCAGAAACCAGGTAATGGAAAKGAAGGATAGGCTTAACATGTGGATGTATCAACATTGMTTTTCGTACYTGCATACCTATGAAGATCTATTCTCTYAGTGGTATGGTTATGACAAGGTGAATCCTATGAGATAATTGAAGCTCACTAATGGGTTTCATGTGAATATGAACCACTTCATATTTATGTTTTCTTTAGTTGAACGAATGTTATTGCTATTTTTTTCATGAGGTTTTCATATAAATAAAGAGGTCAACCTCATTTTGAATGGYCRACGGTTTTTGTAATAAGTGAAGGAATAAGACGAAGAATTATTTTTTGAAGTCTAATTCAGAAGCTCATGTAGAGCCGAAGAGAGTTTTTTTTCCAAAGCTTGTGGAGTATCATAATTTGTGGATTGTTCTACTTTGTTGTTGACTACTACAAGCGATTTAGTAGGACAATAATTGTATTTAAGTTATCTTGAATCATTGCAGTTACTGAATATACATTGGCATGAATACGATGGTGTTATGAAGTTGTGTGTTATACATTGGCATGAATACGATGGTGTTATGAAGTTGTGTGTTATACATTGACTAGAATTATTTCCAGTTATCTATTGTTTTTTCATATATCTTTCTTTTCTTAGATAATGTTTGTTGCTTGATCAATAAGGGAATACTATTGTTTCATATTGATTGAAGGGAGGTGTCATCTACATGCTGTTGGTAAGAGGTTAGCCTAAGCCTAACCTTCTTAAGAATTCAATCACCGAATACTTAATAAATGAACTTATAAAGAAACAAAAAGAAGTCTATAAATATCCATTCGATAACATAGTAAATCCCATCGAAACTTGTCGGACCATCAATCCGGAGAATCATGTCACCTCAAATAGGGAAGAGTCTAATTGGGCCTCGTCTCTGGGCGTGATTCCTACTGTTGCGTTTAAGGGAATTTTGACCCCTAAACGAATGCATGGCTTGTCAAAACAATTCTTTAAATATAAGCTTATCTCAAATAGCCTATAGATTCAAAATAACCCACATCCATGGCTAGTCCTTCTTAGGACAATCTTAAGATTGAAGGTATCCCCACTACAAGTG
>JASDQU010736617.1:76679-87394 GCA_032191745.1 Picea mariana
CTTCGGAAGAAGTTATACCTCTCGAGGATGAATGATGGAGAATCAATGATAAATAATTTAAATTCCTTCAATACTATGGTAAGTCAGTTGTTGTCTATTGAAATTGAAATTTTTATGAAGATAAGTGCATTAGTTTACTGTGTTCTTTGCTAGATTCATGGGATAGTCTGGTTGTAGCTATTGGGAGTAATGCAACCACATTAAAGTTTGATGATGTGGTTTTGTCCTTGTTAATGGAGGAAACGAGAAAGAAAAACATGGATAGTCAGAGAAAGGATGCCTTATCTGTAAGAAGAAATGCCTTGGATAGAAATAAAAATAATTCTTCAAGTGGGAGATATAAATCTCCAAGAAAATCCTTATGGAAATGTTGGAAATGTGGTAAAATTGGGCATTAAAAGAAGGATTGTATAACTAAAAGTGTTGAGAGAGAGAATGGATTTGATGATGATCCTTCCATAGAAGGGAACACCTCTTTAGAGGAAGGAGGGGATGTGTACTTGTCTTCTTTAAGCACACATGTAGATCATGATGCATGGTTGATCAATTCAAATTCTTCTTTTCATATGATTCCCCACACAGAGTGGTTTTGTGAATATGAAAAGTATAATGGAGGTGACATTTTCCTAGGGGATGATTCGATAGACAGAATCATAGGATGAGGAAAATCCAAGTTGCTACTCAAGGATGGAAGGATTAGAAAACTCCTTGGGGTTTTTCACATTCTAGAGCTGGATAAAAATTTGATATCTGTAAGTAAGATGACTAATGCAGGTGTACATACTGTGTTTGAAAAGGAAACTTGCAAAATGGTTCAAGGAGGAATGGTGTTGATGATGGGGAGTTCATAATGGAACTATATACAATATTTTGGGAAGAACTATCAGTAATGGGTGTAACAGTTCTATTGTTCCTAACGGTGGAAATAAAGAAGACAAAACCCCTGCTATCTTTGGAGAAAAGACAATTTCGTGGCATCAAATATTGGGACATATTGGAGAGAAGGGCCTACGAGCAATACATGGTAAAGGTATGGTTGAAGGTATGTCTGGCTACACACTAGATTTTGATTTCTATGAAAATTGCATGTATGGTAAACATAAATGGGTAAGATTCTCATGTGGCGCTACAAGAGAAAAGCTAATCTTATAGTTAGTACACAGAGATGTGTTTGGCATTGGGTATGTGTTATATTCTTTGCACGACTAGCTTTGGTGTGATACCCAATTGCTTATAGAATTAACTTTCCTAATTAACTCAAGAGTCCAATTTTTCAAAACAATAGTATAATAGTTTTCGATCTATTCAATTAATCTCTAGATCCACTCTGCTAAAATATTTGAAAATTTAGGGAAGAAAATTTCATGCAAATATGTAAACACATACCTTTGTAGCCATTTCTTTGCGCTGATCCATGGATTCTTATTCTGATATACCACAAACTCGATCATCTTCATGTCCAACCATTATCTAATATCCTCCTTAGTAGGCCTCCACATCCCCCTCAATCATAGATCTTGGTCTCGACAACATAACTCTTTGTTGGTGCGCAGTAGGCAGACCCTAGTTTCAACATTAATTCGCTAACAAATCCCAAGATATTATCCCTTTCGACATCACCCACAAGCAAGAGAAGTCCCACCCGAAGTACCTATGGGGACTACATGGACCATATTTCCACATTCATAGTGGAATATGAGGCATTCATCCTTACATTTTACTTTACATTCATTCATATACTCTATTCCTGAACTCATAACAACATAATAACATATGATAAATTCATCCTACTTGACCATTCAACAAGTGCGCAAAACCCTTATGTTTATATTAACCATTAAGAATCTAATACATGTGTGTAATAAATAGAATGAACCAACACATCATGACATCAAACACATAAGTACACATAGATTTAGCGTGGTTCACCCCAAATTGGGCTATGTCCACAATGACTAGGTTCTTATATTATTCGTTCATCTTCAGTTCTTACAACAGGTGCACATGACGTTCATACAATAATATTCACTTAAAACCCAAACATGCCCAGTCTATTCTATGCTGTAGTTCACACATACCTCTCAAATGATATTCAACTCAGCTCATACTAATCAAAACAAAGTGTTATTCATTGCCCAAAAACCCAACAACTCACACAAAATTCTCCTCAAAACAATCTCTCTACCCAAAAACCCATTACATATTTATACATATACATTTAGGCTTATCTTGCTACAATGTGGACAAAATGTCCCAAAACTCCCAACTAACTTTCGCCTTCTGTGCGCTGGCTCCTAAAAATGCGTTAACTATCTTCTGTACACATTGTTCCTTTGTTGAATTGTCGCGTGGTCTGCTTCTGTGCGACTCCCAAAACTTACCCAAAATGTCTTGCTCCGACAAGCAGACACATCTTCTTCAAGGAGTTTATCCTTCTTCTATAGTCGTCTTGCTTCTTATAGCAAATTTTCTCCACATGTCTATCCATAGTACTGACATGTCTTCTTCTTTCGATTTCGTTGGGGGGCATCTACCTGTCTCTGAGTTTTCTAGTCACAATATGCAGGTTTCTATGTAAAGTCATCAAACTATACTCTATCCCTAGGATCCATCTTTCCCTTTCCTTTGAGCAAGTGGGCCTGGTGTTTACCACCAAGCTTGCCTTCTTTAAGTAGTTTATGTTGATCAGTAATCAAAAGGCCACAAAAAGCTTCAAAGGTGCAATCCTTACTATCTTCCTTGTGTGCTTTCCAGTTGGTGCAGAATGTTGACATGAACACATATAATGGTGTTATCAAGTTTATCAGGACCATATTGATGGGTTGTCCATCTTTCTTCTGACAATTCTTTCCACATTCACCCAATTTCAATTGGAGTTCTTTGACACATGCCAAATAATCCTCCATTCTCTCAAAAGAATGAGGATCGAGAGAGATCGACTCTTTCTCCAACTGCATGACGTGGCTCTCGTTGACTCGGTCGAACAACGACTTCAACTTCTTCAATAATTGATGAGGGAATTTGATTCCACTGAGGTGAAATCAAATCTATCATGCGATGTAGGTCATGATGACCCCTACATCATCATCCTTCTTGCCATTAACAATGAAATTCACTTGGTCGTCTGTTGGATCTATAATCACAGCCTTCATATACTACCATATTCCTTTTATCTTTAGTAGGGTTTCCATATCTAGTGCCCACACTACATAATTTGATCCATTCAAAACAATAAGATCAATCTTAGAAACCATATTCGATATCTAGACAAAAATTGGTATGTTTCAATAAGTTCCAATAAAAAAATCAACGGCCAAGAGTCAATCGCATAATAGATCCAACTCAACAAGGTTTTTATATAACAGGTCGAGGTTTTAGAACATCGACTCTGATACCATGTTGGGGAATAAGGTGGAACATGACATGAAACATAGAACACAATATTGCAGATAATCAAAGAACATAATTTTTTGAAGATAAAGGGTGGTGTCTAAAGAAACCATTACAACAATTAAGCAAGGTGCACTGTGATCAGAACATCATAATTCCTATTGGATCTTGATCTCTTGATTTCCATTACGAAAATGACCTAAGGTGTCTACTTTTTATAGGCTCAAGATCTAATTGATTTCCACAGAATCTGGAAGATCTTGTCCAGATGTAACCATCGAATGTTAGAGTTGACTCTGCCAAATATGCCCTGTCGAGTCGGCTTGAGAAGAATGCTCGACCCAACTGATTAGGTGTCCAAATCATAGTTTTTGTCTAGGTTGTTCAATCCACCGCCCGACTATCTTCAACTGCTAGTCGACTATCTGACTAACATGCACGTCGACTAATTGACCGACTAGTGTAGTGTGCTGGTTGATCACCCAATCGAATGTATCCAGATGTAGGTCGATCTCTCGACCGACAAAACATATTATATGTGTGATGAAACATCAATGCTCGATGTTCAAACAATTCCTTCATGTAAATATCTGCAATGTTTGCTTCCTTGTGTGTAGTCTTCATAAGAATAAAATGTGTAACTTTTTTTAATTTATCCATAACCACCATGATGGAATCATGATGCTTCACTATTCTGGGCAGCTTTGTAATAAAATTATTTGTAACCACTTTCCATTGCCACTTAGGAATGGGCAATGGCTGTAGCAACCCCACTGGATGCGTATGCTTCCTCTTCCCTTTTTGGCATTCTAGGCACCTAGCTATGTAATTAGCTACTTCTTTCTTCATTGCCGACCAAAAGTATTGTCTTCTTACAACTACAATTGTCTTCTGATATCCTGGGTTCCCATCATATGGCACATTGTGCATTTCCCTCAACACTATATTTTCCAGATCTCCTAAATATGGCACATATATTTTTCCTTTATACACGAGGGTACCATCCTCTTTCAAATCATAATAATTGAATTTTTGTTGTAAATTGCCTTACTGTAATGTCTCTTTTATTTTTAGATATTTCTTATCTGAATTTGTTGCCTCTAAAATTTTGTCTTTTAAATTTGTGCTAAATGTGCTGATGGATGAAATATGCTTTTCATAAGCTCTTTTGTTGAGTGCACCAGCCACTTGATTTTTCTTTTCTTTGATATTCTTAATTTCAAAGTCACATTCACTTAGAAATTCCATCCATATAGTTTGTATTGCATTTAATGTTGGTTTTCCAAACAAATGCTTCAATCCATAGTGGTATGTCCTTAGCTAAAATATTTTCCCCATAAGATAATGTCTCCACATTTTAATGCATGATCAATGGATACTAATTCCAAGTCATGCGTAGCATAATTGCTCTCATGCTCCTTTAATTTTTGGGACTCATAGCATATCACATGATCATTTTGATTGTGGACTCCATCTAGCCCTTTCTTGCATGCATAAGTTCACACCAAAAAATATTCATCTAGATATACAATCTTTAATATTGGTGCACTTGTTAAAATATCTTTCATCCGCTGAAAACTTTCTTCACATTTGGAAGTCCATTCAAATTTCACTCCCTTCTTTTGTAAAGAAGTGATTGGGTTTGAATTATTTGAAAAACCTTTTATGAATATTTGGTAATAACCAACACGACCCATAAATGATCCAACCTCTGTCACATTTTTTAGCACTAACCATCCTCTAATGGCCTCTATTTTCTTGGGATCAATTTCTCTCCCATCTACTGAAATAATATGCCCCAAGTAGTGAATCTTCTTTTGATAAAATACACACTTAGTTTGGCATAACATTTATGCTCTCTTACAACTTGCAACACCATTCTCAAATGCTTCTCATGCTCTTCTTTTTTCTTTGAGTAGATGATAATATCATGTAAGAAAACAATCACAAACTTGTTCAGGTACTCCCTGAACACTCCATTCATCAGGAACATGAAAATTATTAGGGAATTTGATAGCCCAAATGGCACTACTGTAAATTCATAATGCCCATATCTTGTCCTGAATGTTTTCTTGTTGATGTCTTCCTTTATCCTCACTTGATGATAACCTGATCTCAAGTCAATCTTGGAAAATATTCTTGGACCTTTTAGCTGATCAAATAAATCATCAATCCTTGGACAAGTATATTTGTTCTTTATGGTGACCTTATTTAGCTATATGAAATTAATACATAGCCTTAAGGTTCCATTTGTMTTCTTTACAAAAAKAATAGGGTTCCCCAAGGTGACACACTTGGGTGTATATACCCTTTCTTCAAAATTTCTTCAAGTTTATTCTGCAACTCTTTCAGTTCTGGTGTGTCCATTCTGTAAGGTGTCTTAGACACTTGGGTATCTCTTGGCACCAAATKGATAGAGAAATCAATGTCTCTCTTTGGTGGAAATCATGTGATTTCCCAAAAAACATCTTCAAAATCCCTCAAGACTGGATGGTATYCAATAYTTGCCACTYTATCTTTGGTTGCCTCTTCCATATGGGCTCCTAAAATTTGGCATCCCTTTTTGAAAMTCTTTTTCAACTACATGGATGAAATTTATCTAACAACTACAACTCTCAGAATTGATTGAATCTTATCTTCTTTCCCTCCCTCATCATACAAGAACCAAACTACCTTCCTGTACCTATAAATTATGCAAGAAATGTGAATGCAAACAATTTTCCATTAGACAAARTATATACACAATTTTGGAAAATAATGCATAGATTTTATGCTCTTTAATTCCACCAATTATCTTCTTCTGAGTTGACTGCAAAATTTACTACCAAGATCAATTTTCTAGGTTGATAAATGTATTTTCCCATCCAAGAAATTTTCAATGACTTATTTCTTGCTCAATTATGAGCTCTAAGCAGAAATTTGTAGTCATATGAATATGTCTAATTTACCCCTTTTGCACCCTTTTCTCCTAGGTGCAAGTAATCTCAGACACCAATTTTTGTCACTTGTAGAAGTAAAAAACTAGGGAAACTTTTGTATGATAAATATATAATAGTGATGATAGGGAATTCATAACAACTCTCAAATTGTCAATTTCATGCTCCAGTAAAAAACTGTAGCAGTATGGAAACGACAACTTTGTCCTTTTTCACCCCTTTTTCCAGACTTGGAATTTTTAGCCAAATTGGCTATCTCCCAAACTGTGCACTTCTAGAAAAAAATCACTAAACCAAATTTGTTTGTATTTATGAGTAAATAAAATTTCCAATACATAAAGGYTTCCATTTTTTCTATCTGGGGACCCTTTTTGTCCTCTGAAAATTCYAAAAAATCCCTAAAAGTGGGCTAGAATAGTGGATTTTGGCCAATTTCAACATCCCTATGCCAAAACCTTTAGAATTTATTCAATTCCTTCATGGGTTATTTCCATGTATTCTTTCTGGACTCTCRCCAATAATTTTAGATTAGTTTGGATCTCTACCAATGATCTAGACCTAGATCTTTAAAAACCACTAATTTGCAATTTTTGACAAATTTAAGTGGAAATGGATAGTGCTCCTCTCTAGGAATTTGGTAGATATACTCACTTTGGAAAAAAACCATACGTTTTATGTCAATCCGAWTTAATCTACTCCACTTATGGACAAAATACACTTTAGGCTCTAGACAAATTTCTTATTTTATTTATTTATTTATTTTTATYTGAAACCGTAGGACAATTTTGCCTACGTGGAAATATTTGTTGTCGTGGCTGCTGATGTGGCATTATAGGTCCACGAGGCACCTTGAGGTGATGCCATGTCACCCTTTTGTCCATGCCCCTTCAACCTTCATCACCTTCTTCCTCTTCCTTTTACCTTTATTTTATAAATTAAACTTTATTTCGGGCCCCACGATACCCAAATGTCCACCTGGAACTTTCTTTGACCATGGATGGGACAGGGGTCCCACCTCTCTGGCCAAATCTCCATGTGGTGTCCATTCATTAGCTGCAGGGATGGTTGGGTCCCATCTCACACCCTTTTTCCTCAAGCACGTGCAACTTGCATACTACCAGATCTAATGGTGAAGATTGGGGGACAATCAATGGCCCTCAATGATCTTGCATTGTCAACATGCATGAGGGTTAACATCCATGCATGATGTGATAATGGTTTTCACTATATGTGGCATCCTCCCATTGGCTTCGCATTACCAAAGACCTTATAGAAAACCACCTTTCTACCATGCAATACCGTTTATGGTATCACTTAATACCACCTCACCTAATTTAGCTCCCATGTCAGCCTCAATCCTATCACCACACACTGTAGACCCTTCCACTATGGCTTTCCACCATGGACCTGCAACCTAGAACTCTTCCATTGGCTACAACAACTCACATTCTCYCTGATCCAATGGCGAGGATGATTGGAAGATCAATGACTCACATTGATTTGACATCGCCAAAGTGATCGAGGGTTAACAACCCTCTACGATGTGATGGTGGGTTTTCTCCGTGATACATAAAACATTTATATTGGGTTCGCATGGATAAAGATATTTTCAAAATGGTTCCCTCAACAATGCAATACCTCTTATCAATATCGCTCGTGGTATCGAGCATTGCTCCACTAGTATCCCCACCACGCTGGCATACTACCATGCCACCATGTCACCGAATGCCACCGTGGAACTACCACTATGGAAGTCTACATCATTATTTCCATGTCACCTAATACATGGACGCCATGTCATGCTAATGTCATGGTACAAAAAATTACTGAAATTTTCCCAAAATTCATAATTTCCTTCAAAAAATGCCTATTTTTAAATTTTTCTGTTAGGGCTGCCATGAACTCTGAATTTATGTTGATGGCCGATTTCGGCCTTGTACATTTCAATTCAACCTCTACACTTGAAATTCAACACTTCCCATGTTAAATTCTTAATGAATTTCTTTATAGAAATTGGGGCTTTTGCCCAATTTCACTCAATTCACCCCAACTGCTCTGTACTGTATAAAATTAAGCCAATTGCAGGCCCAAAAAAAATCATTCAAAGTTTTAAATTTGGGATTTTAACCCTAATATCAGTTTCCACAAATTCCTCCTGAATTTCTTTCCCAATTTCAGTAGAGTAATTTGACAAATAAAATTGTAGACATCCCTTGAGATTTAACTCTGCAAATTCAATTTCTGCATGTTGAGTCTCACCCATGCAGGCTCAGTGTTTGAACCCAAGGCTCTAATACCATTATATAATGTTCCCTATATTAACTGAGGAACATTACTACGTAGAATACACATAAAATCAATAATTTTTTTGCTAATTCATTTTCCTGTAGCTTACCAACCATAATTTATACACATAATTAACTAGATTATAATACCCATAATTAAATGCTTTTATAACATCCCAAATGAATATGAATGTAGTTAATGAATCATTTACAATATCACATAAAACCATTCTCATTTACATAGTAAAATGCACAACCATAAGGCTAATAAGAAAACTCATATAATAGATAAACACTTATCTTTAAAAGAAATTTTGTGCAACTAGCTGATTGGGAAGGACATTCCACCCAACCGTAGACTTGTTGTTCCATATCTCAAAATCAAGTCATCCCTGAGATGGGGCTATGAATCCACAAAATAAGAGTGCCTCTCCCAGTCTACTCACAACTCAATATCTCTCCAGGTATTCTCCTATAACTATCCTGAATTTCCTCCATCTCTCTTCCTCTTGACTTGCCCAACCCAAGGAATGCACCCCTTCACTGCTATCAGTACATCATGAATCCCATTCATTTATTAGGGTCTCTCTGGCACATGTAACCGAGAATATCTCTCTTGGGAACTCAAGGCAATTCACTGCCAAGAGAACTACCAACAACCAACAACAAACACTTGTTGTTACACTACAACTCACTCATGAGTTCACTCTTCAGCCCTAACAACCCGACTCTTCAATTTCTAGATCCAAAACACTCCAAAAATGATCCAGCATGCTCTAGAATTCGCCCAACCTTCTTGTTCTAGTGCCAGTTCTCTTTTTCTTTGCTCTCCCCTTGTTTTTCATGCCAAAATCTGAATGTGAAAATATACCTAATCCTGCCATATGAATTTCCTCTATTTTTCCAAGACATTTGGCTACTCACTCTACCCAATGTTGATTGTACTTCATCCCCATGCTCTCCAATAACTGTGGGATTTGACTCTCACACCCACCCTCTGACAGGTATTCAGTGATTGGGCTCTCATACACTCAAACAAAGAAATAAAAGAATGACCCAAAAGATAATAAAATTCAGAAACATGGGTTAGAATTAATATCGAGAATTAATTCCCCCACTTGGGCCCCTCTTAGACACTCCCTAGGAATCCCCCTCTCTTGTGGATTAATCATCCCCCATCTCTGTCCATATTGTTAGAAGCTAACATCACGTCATTTTTATTAAAATCATAAAATATATTTCGCATATTACATCGCTTGGCCATAGCCACATTCATATATACATTATACATTAATTAAACTGAGGATTATAGTGGGGATGTTGCACTTCCTATAATCCACCCATGTAAGTTTCCAACATATGCTCATCTCTTATGTTATCCACCCTTGTGGCCAACACATGAAATACTGAATTATAATCTCCAATATCACCTAAGTGCTTGACTCTTGTCAATTAACTAAAGTAGTCATGTTCCCAAACTTTTCCATATTGTGCTTCTAAGTCTCTTGTAAATAAACTCCAAGTATAATGATAAGAATGTGTATTTATTTTGATACCATTGATAGGGTTTTATCTCAAAGTACAAGGTTGATAAAGAAATTCTTTTCTTACTATCCATAATATTATGCAATTCAAAGTATTTCTTTATTTTGCTCACCCATGAAAGACTCATGTCCCATCAAACTTTTTTAATTAAATCTTGGAGGAGTTGACACCCTTAGAAACCCATCCATAATTAACTACACTGTTAGAGTTAAATCCACTTTAAAATCACTTATGATTGGTAGGTTGTTCAACATGAATACTACCTTTATTTTCACAAGTCTCTTTAGTCATAGTGTCACTTTTAGGAAGCATCCCATATAAGGTTTGTAAAATTGATTTTTCCAATTCCTCCATATTTTTTCCCATTTGATCCCTATTTTCATACATATTGTTTTCCATTTGATCCTTATTTTCATCCATATTCTTTTCCATTTGTTCCATACTATGATTCATCTATATTTCCATTTTCTCATCCATTTCCCTTTTAATTTTTGTTTGAGAACATGATAAATCCACAAGTTTCAACACACCGCCACTCATTTCCTCAACTTGGTTCTTC
>JASDQU010736617.1:202301-213680 GCA_032191745.1 Picea mariana
GGAATTTACGGTAACTTCCCCACAACTTGCTGATTTTTGCCCTTTCCAAGAGATCTCACTTGTATAGCATGCCTCGCACAAAATAATTGATATAAAATTCTGAAACTCATACCAAAGATACTAAAGACTATCCACTATCTAACGAAACTGGTCCCACTCAATTTGGATACTCTAGGAAGAAGTTATTATTGTTTTACCTGGAACACCTTCTTGAGACTAGTCAATAGGACTAGTCAGATACCCTATCTTCCACAAGGTGTCTCTACAAATGTAAGATGATCAAGAAGCTGAACGTTTACCACAGATACCTTACTAATTTCTGTGAATAGCCTCCGGAGTTCATGGTCTGAAACGTTACATAAAAACTTTTATAGTGAAAATTCTGCAATGACTCAGTTCAGGATGATTCCAGAACCCTTTTTGTTACTTGATCGGTTCGATATCTACTGATAAGACATTGCGGACATTCGATTTTCGAGGCATGTTGTCCATAATATATAATATGGTCATTAGGACATGTATCTATAGTTTGATAATCCATTCCAATGTCTTTCATAATGGCATGCAAACCTCGATATGTGCGAAGTAAAATATTTGTTGATGGTAACAAAAATTCACCTAACAATCTACAACATAACAAACAACTAGTTAATGTAAGAATATTAATCGTAAAAAATGCATTCTTATTTTACACATTAATTGACACTAAAAACAAATATAAAAAAATCAATATTTATGTACAGTATGAGATGAAACATATTACATACCTTAGTATATGTGTCATACAAGTGTTCGACAAATTATTCACAACTTTAAGTTCACCAACAACAATGTAGCGGAGAGAATATTTGCTCTCGTTCCTTCATAAAGTCGTTTATTTGCCTTTTCTAATAGAGGTTCATCATAAATACCAGCATTTTCCCAATCCTCATCCGACTGTGAAAAAAAATCTTGGATCATTTGATTTGTCCCATCATCTTCTTCCATGGGATCATTAACTTGATTTGTCCCATCATCTTCTTCCATGAGATGCTCATTTGCTTGGTCATGATGATGTTCCTCAGCTTGTACAACATCATTTCTACTAATACTTGGTGCAATATTTTGTGGAAAGTTAGAGGGCAACTCTAACTTTATAATTACAAACAATCATGCAAAATTAGTGTATATTATAACAAACATTCAAACAATATATATACATATATATAATTTTATATAAAGTTGACAAAATAAAAAAAAAGATAATGAATATATAGCTAATTACCATGGGACGATATTCATTCGATCCGCCATCAATGTGACCATATTTCCTACAATGTTTTGTAGTTGTTGCTATTAAAATTATTACGAGACGTCTGAGGCAACATTTTTTACAAGGGAAATAACATCTACCATCACCCTTTTCACCCGCTTTACTTTTTTCCCCACCTCTAACAACATTCTGCAACATTTTTCCGCACAAAAATACCCTTTCAGAACCGTCGTTGTTATAGCAAGATTGTCGCAACATCTTTAAATCGTCAAATATTTATAGGCCAATTTCAGGTCACTATCGTCGCAATTGCGATGATAGTGACCTAAAAATATATATTGTTTTCCACCTATTTATTTTAGGTCATTTTCAACGGTAAATTTTAACAAATATTATGGTCAACTTTCGTTGCAAGGGCGACGGACAATCTAACGTCGTCTCTTGTGCGACGAACATTGACCATAATAATTTAGTCAAACTGTAGGCATCGATATTGCAACAAAGACAGGGTAGATTTAGAAAAAACGAACTTTTTCTCTTGCATGTTGCGACAAAAGAGTACTTTCGTCGCAAGTGGTCGTCACAAATTTTTCAATATGTAGTAGTGATAAGTGAGCTTGAGGAGGCACTGACTCCCAAGCCACTATTTACACAACCATTTTCCATACTTTTGGCATAAGAAACTCCTCCAAGTACTCTGGGAACGTTAAATCCAATAAGAAAAATTATTCAATTATTGAATGGAGTTAGAGTCTGTGTTGTTGAAAACATTAACAGGAGACTCAATATAATCAAACATGCATGGGAGGTCAGCACCGTCCTACGTCATCTTTCACAAAGGATTTCAAATTTTATTGAATATTTGAAAAAATATTTTCAACATGATGAATCGTACTGTAAAAAATGGCCTAAATACTTTCATCACACAGGTCACTACTTTGACTGACCATCAAATAAATCAGTAGGGACTGCCCTCAAACAGAAGAATAAAGCAAATAAAGGAAAGGGAGGAAGCACAAGTAAAAATGCTACAACATGCAATTGTTGCTTGAAATTCATCAATGAAAGGAGAGGATATGATATTTTAAAAGCATTTGGTGTTGTTAAAGAGTTGCAAGACCCAGAAATTTTCAAGAATTCAACCATGATCACTAAATAAGAACTTGATAGCCACTTAGCAACAATGAATACCTCATTAGCTAGTAACTTTGACAACCTCATGGAGTTTCCTGAAGAAGAAATGAAACAGTGGCTTTTCACATTTGTTAATGACAACAAAGACCACTTGTCATTCGTCAATCAACTCCAGGTGGAATGTAAGAAGTAGAGGAGGATATTTTCTCACTTCGATTTGTGCAAGAAATCACCATCCCACCAATCAAGGACTATCTTGATCACTGGTTCAAGAACTTCTTGGAACAGATTATTAACCTAGAATAACAACCAAATAAATTTACTTCAACAGAAGTCCAAAGTAATAAATATTATAAAGGAATATACAAAGCAACAACAAATAAACTAGAGTAACAAAACATTTCAATCTTGGTAAGTACCCAGGCATCCATTACATCTGCTTTTTCTCTTATTTTCTTTTGTTAACTTGGTAATTCCTCAAAAGTATTTGTTTTATGATCTGTGAAAACCTAAGAACCATTTCTAACTATCTTTATTTCTTTCTTCTAGGTATTTCTTCTATTTAATGGTCCATGGGAGCCCCAATCTCGGTCCATTTGGACAAACGCATTTACTTTTACAAACTTTATTTAANCTTCCGCACAAAAATATCCTTTCGGAACCATCATTGTTATAGCAAGATTTTTGCAACATCTTTAAATCATCAAATATTTATATTCCAATTTTAGGTCATTATCATCGCAATTGCGATGAACATGACCTAAAAATATTTATTCTTTTTATTAATATTTTAGGTTATTTTCAATGCTCAATTTTAAGGTTAGTTAAGTCATCGCTCTTGCGACGGACAAACTAGAGTCATCGCTCTTGCGACGAACACTGACCATAATAATTCTGTCAACCTAGAGTCGTCGAGATAGCGATGAATAAGGGGTGGATTGAGAAAAAATGAACTTTTTCTCTTCCATGTTGCGACGAAAGTATGTAGTAGTGTAAGGAATGGAAATATGTAGAGGATATTGGTTTATTAGTTGACGAAGCAGATGATTGGGCAAGGTATGTATATTCTCTTTGAGACATAATCATGTTTGTATTAAGGACTTTGAGGATGAATTGTCCTGGTCCATAATATATAAATTGTTGTGGATATTCCACTTGAACATTTCATCACAACAGATCTTAAGTTATTATGAAATCTTAGATTATGCAGTTTATTTCCTTAGATCCAAGATTAGTTATTACTAGCTTATTGCTCAAATTTATGAAAATAATTGAATGCAAAAATGAAAGAACATGCAAAATATACACACCATCCACACAATTGAACATGAAATGTATCCTGGGAAACTCAATACGAGAGAACCCATCTAGAAGGTGAGGCCTATGCTTTTCTCTTTTTTATTCATTTATGGAAAGCAAGTACAAAGAAAGAGGCATTCGCTATGAATTTGACTTTGAAACTGTGGCATGAATGACTGCTACAAAATCTCCTACCTCCTTTATTATGCTCTCAAAATAACACTCCTTGAACACTCTGCGCAACAATGGAACAAATACAATACAAAAAAATGGAAACCCTTCTCCTCCTACCAGCTCAGTATTTAACATAGCCCAATAGTCATCTAGGTTTAGGGTTTTGACTTCCTCAACCCTTAATTAGTGATAAGGTTTGGACCTTCTAGAATATTCTTGAAAATCTACACATGGCTAGCCCCACACGTTTGAGTAATTGGCGCTGACATGGTATCCACTCATACCATGGTGATCAACACGGTAGGTCAAGTTGCAGGAGGCATACCTTTTGCATACAAGCTCATGTTGAGGCGTTTTATGCACTGTTGGAAAGGTCTCGAAGTGTAGAACATTGTCAAGAGTGTGCACAAATTTTTGGACACTGTAACCCCAAAAAACGTCATTTATTTCCTCAAAATGGCTTTGGAAGGTTCTAGACCCCAATTTTCCAAACTGGGACCTACCACTAAAATGGTCCTAGAAGCCGATTCCTCCAATTTTTCCCACCCAAAAAGTAACAAGATAGTTTAAAAATTATATGATGATCTAATCTAGATAATACCTCCCCATTTAGGGAGTCTTTTGGTCCCCATAAACTTTATTGAATGAGGTGAGGAAATTTTTCCTCTATGTTCTCCCTAGAGTACCATTTTTCTTTTCCTAGAAGTTGTCCTTTCAACCCAATCTACCAAAAGTCAAGTTGTCCCTATCTTGTAATTTTGGAATTCCTTTTCAAAACTGTGTCTTCTACCAACTCTGCCTAAGCATCTGGTGCTAAGTCCTCTATGGTAGGTAGGACATGCTCCACCTCTTAATCCAACATGGAAGGCTCGTAAAGTTTCAAATTCTTCACATTCACTACTAAGTAAATGTGCATGTATGGGGGTAGACTGAGTTTGTAAACGTTATCTCCCACCTTCTCTAATACCTCAAAAGGACCATACCACAAAGCCTTGATCTTCTTACCAGGGCCATGTAGTCTTTCTTTGTTTATCTATAACCAAACTGTATCTCTCACTTTGAATGACTTCTCGCTTTTG
Source organism: Picea mariana (assembly GCA_032191745.1). NCBI lineage: Eukaryota > Viridiplantae > Streptophyta > Pinopsida > Pinales > Pinaceae > Picea > Picea mariana. The sequence continues at coordinate 207,240 of JASDQU010736617.1, forward strand.
TGTTGATCATGTTTGGCCTTATACTTTTCCTGTGACTTCTTTAGTGTCTCCTATACTTACAAATGGATATGTTTAATATATTCAACAAATTTATCTGCTTTCAACACTTCTCCCATGGTGTCTTCCTTCGCTCCTCTTTGTTGTCCATAAACAAAATTTAAGGGCAAAGGTGGAAAATATCCAAAGCAAGTTTCAAAAGGGGACTTATCGGTAGAAGTATGGAGTGATTTGTTATAAGAGTGTTGAATCTTGATAAAATTTCCATCCTAGGTCTTTGGATGCTTCTGATTGTAACCCCTCAAAAGTTATACCAACGTCTTGTTCACTACTTTTTTTGCCCATTTTTCTGTGGATGGAATGTTGTAGATTTCTTAAACTTCGTGTCCATATTCTCTCAAAGTGTAGTCCAAAAGGAACTAAGAAATTTGGTATCCCTATTTTGAGATTATGCTTCTTGGTATCCCAAAGTGCACCCAGATGTGTTCAAGGAACATGTTTCCCACTTCTTGTTCTTTGATAGTCTTTTTACAAAGCATAAGAACGTATATCTTGTTGAACATGTCAACTACCACAAAAGGATAGTCATGTCCCTTCCTGGTTGTTGGTAAACCTCCCACATAATCCATGGAAATGCTTTCCCAAGGTCGAGTGGGTACAAGAAAGGGATGTTATAGACCTTCTTTCTATTATTGGGCTTGTTGGTACAACAAAGTATGCATCCTCTAATATACCATGCTACATCTTCCTTATTGGGTACCATGATAATAGGTGACCCAGAAGGTGACGCTCTTGGTTGAATTACTCCTTGCTCTAGCAGTTACTGCAACGATTTCTTCACTCTGTCTACTTCCAGAACAGACTGTCTATAGAACCCAATATTTGGTAATGGGGAGTTAGGAAACAATTGTATTTCAGGCTCCACTTCCCTCTTAGGTGACAGTCCTTTAGGATCGTTGTTAGGGACCTAACCTCCCTAACCCCTCACGCAGGTAGAATAATATGTTTTCTATGTAATAAAGGATGACATTAGTAAAAAAGGCCTATATGATAATGTGAACAAGTCTAATGTAAGAAGACTTAATAGAAGCTTCCGCTTCTAGAAAGATCTTCCTCTAGAATGTTCTTTAGAAGATATAATTAGTATAAATAGGAGTATAAGGCATGGGAAAGTCTTGTCTTGAGAATTATTGTAATCGAGCTCTACTTTGCGGGAGGTTTCCCTCTCAAAGAGGCAAGTGAACTTGGATTTCTATCAATACAGGTATTATTATTAGTGTTATTATTCTCTATATTTTGTTGTTTTACTGGTATTCATCATAATGGAGTTGCCTTTGACACTATGGCCCAAATGACTACTACATAATCTCTTACCTCCTATGTTATGCTCTCAAAACAACAATCCTTGAATGCTTTTCTCAACTATGGAACAAGTAAAATACGAAAAAATGGAACCCCTTCTCCTCCTAGCGACCCGATATTTAACATATCTCGATAGTCGTTTGGGGTTAGGGTTTTGACTTCTTCTGTAATATATCGTATGTATATTACAATGTCAATAATTACTAATTAAATCATTAATGTAATAATTATACTTTTAATGTAAAGTCACGTCTTTTTAGACAAAAAGACGTGACTCTACTCATTTATGTGTATTTAATACACGTTGTTGTATATTGAATAAGACAACGAATAATAAATTTATAAATATTAAATATAAATTTCATATATATCTAGTTTCATGCTTCCAATTAATATCAGAGCAAAAGCTTCGTGAAATACAAAAGCACATGCATTCAAGATGGAAAATATCATTCTTAAAAATATGAAAATTAAAACCATTATATAAAATACGAGCAACACTCTCGAAGAAATGAAGAATTTTGTGAACAGAATAATAGAAGAACAATTAGAGAAGGTAATCTTGGCGAATTTAAAGGAGAGGGGTTTCCACCAAAACCAAATCTCACTTCAAGAAGAACACCGGAAGAATCCCTCCATCATCAAGACGAACCCCAAGGTCACCAAGCTAATTCCTCCATCCTCCTTGTTGTGCAACATTAATGCTCCTGGTGACAGGTCTATTGAAGTGGAACATGTTCACAGTATGTATGAAAATGAAGGACATATCGTGCAATGTAATATAGAAAAGGATATTTTAAGGAAAAGAATTCCAAAGGAGAAAGGTGAATATCGAGAAAAGGAAAACAAACATCATGCTTGTAATCAACTGAAAGAGGATCAACAAGTTGAAGATCATTTATTTCAATGACAAGTTAATCAAGGCAATGACCAAATTGAACGAGAAAATACAAATAGGAAAAGCCAAGGAGGTTTTAAATATGAGGAGCATGCACAAAATTCACCTACTTTTCCCACTCAGACAAGGAAAGTTGAAGGATGTCTTGGAAAGCAATCCCTTCCTATGGCTGAACTAAATGAGCAAGCACTCACCCATGTGAAAGTTGAAGAAATCTAAGGAAAACAAGTGATAGAATACAGCATCCAAGAGGAGGCGATACCTATTAAACAAGGAGGAGCGATAATGGGAGGACAATGAGAAGAATTCGATAGCTACATAGTATACATAGATAAGGTGGACTACTGGTGCACAACAGAGGACTTGAAGACACATTTTGAGTGTCGTGGGACAATGAAACACATTACCATTTCTACAAACAAGTTTGGAAACCCACGAGGGTATTCCTACATGGAGTTTTGAGATCTAGTCAATGTGGAAAATCCATTCTCCAGTCTCGAGAGATCAGCTGAGGATTTCACCTCCCCTTGGAAAATCAGCTGCCAAAAAATTCTAGAAACATTTGTGCCAATTTTAACAGTAATCAAACCCACCATCAAACAAAAACCCCAAAGTATTACTGAAAATTAATATGGGACATGCAGACATGGCTAGCTCCATGGGATCCCCTGATGTGTTGTCGCACCATTTTCCCCTGACAACGTACAAGACTTGTACACTCCACACACCAATTATATAATTTCCCCTTGGTCCGACCTAAGAGCACTCTGCAAAATCAGTTGCAAAAACCCTAAAGTCTCAAAAGAGAGAACTATAAATGATTTTTGGCAATGACACAATTTCAGCACAAGAGTTGAGGTCGATATTGGAAAGAGTGAGGAATTCGATTATGATCTCTCCATAATCATATCTTGGAGCGACGGAGTTAGGACCTCTAGTTTTTCTACTAATTTTTGTACCAATGCACTTTTATATTGGAAGGGATTGTGGCAGAGACTTAATCTCCTCTGTCTTTATTGTCAACACTGCCTAGAAAATAGGGAGGTGTTTTCTTCAATCAGAGGATATAAATACTTGTTGCAGGTAGTAGATGGGCAGTTTCATTCTTTCTGCCATCACCACCCCTCTTCGTGTGATTATGCCAAGGAAGTTTTTAGAGAAGTGGGTAGGATCGTTGATCCCATCGGTTTGAAGGAAAACAGTTTTCCTCGATACTTTCTGTTTTGGATTGCTAACATCCTGCGTTTCCACCCTCACTCTTCAATGTTTATCATAGCATGTATTTTTGGTGCGCAAATCAAATCATTTTATAACATGGACCACCACCTTTATCTAAGTTTAGTTCTAAATTTAAGCATAGAGTCGGATCTTGCAAAGGAAGCCCTAGTCTTCGAGGTATTCTTGGAAGAAGCAGGGTACCCAAATGTGGTGAAAAAAATAGCATACTCTTCAGATCTTGTCCTTAAATCGTGATGGGAGGAGGTCATCCCCTTTGAAAGAACATTGGTGTCATTGGAAGAGTAGCACACCCCTAAATCTAAAAATTCCAGTCCTAGACCCTTTCCTCGTGGAATACTTCCACGTCAACTGATAAATGTAAAGGGAGAGACATCCACATCACATGGTTTAAATCACATTCAGTCTAGAAGTAACAATCCTCATGCAACCTTCTTATTCCCCACTTTAACTAAATATTCCACGTCCACCTTTAACATATCGGGCATGTTTCCTTAGATATCTATGGGATAAAGTGAGGGATCTCCTTCCATTGAATATGGAATAGTTACTTTGCCTGTTAATGAAAACCATGTTCAAGTAAGGACAACATTGTTGTTGACTCCAAGGCATGTCACTCAAAGGTCAAGGATATGCATACATTCATGTAGATACAATCCCAAGAAGGATAGTCCCAATGTATCATTTTTCAGTGATAGTGAAGAAGCACCTAACACTTCAAAGGTAAATGCCATGTTCACCCTAAGAGAAAACATGTTCAACCCAAGAAAAAACCCAAGGGAAATTTTTATTCGATAGACCAATCAATCTCCTGCCTCTGTCGCAAGAAAACCAACAACAAACATGATGGAAATGGCCATACCTATTATTGATAATAGAACATTGACATATGATAAAAGTGGGGCATCATCATTTGAAAAGTCATTTATACAAGAGTCTGAAGACAATGTTGACGACTAGTCATTTGGAGGTGAGGATACAACCCTCCAGAGTAAGCCACTATCATTGAAGCTAGATGATGGCAAAATAAAATCCACTTCAAGGTAGAATGGTCTCCATGAGGACCATAATCACAAAGGAAATGATTATATCTCAATTTCAACGGCACGTGAAAGGGAAAGGGAACATGAACGTCAATGGGAATGTGAACTTTGGAGATGGGATCGTAATCCTATTAGACTTCCTCCTTGGGTTTATAAGAAGATTTATTTTTCCATAAGAGATAAATCTAGCTATGACTAATGCTTTAGATCCAAGCATTCGTCCTTGCCTATGCTTCGAGGATGAAGATTTTTTAGGGGGGGGTGACTTGTAATATGTTGTATGTATATTACAATGTCATGGATTACTAATTAAATCATTAATGTAATAATTATACTTTTAATGTAAATTCATATCTTTTTGGACAAAAAGACATGACTCTACTCATTTGCATGTATTTAATACACATTTTTGTACATTGAATAAGACAACGAATAATAAATTTATAAATATTAAATATATATTTCATATATATCTAGTTTCATGCTTCCATCCTCAACCCTCAATTAGTGATAAGGTTTGGCCTTCTAGAATATTCTTGAAAATCCACATGTGGCTAGCCCCACACGTTCAAGTAATTATGGCTAACGTGGCATCCACTCGTACCATGGTGGTCAACACGGTAGGTCAAATTGTGGGAGGTGTAACTTTTGCATATGAGCTCTGATTGAGGTGTTTTACGCACCATTAGAAAGGTATTGTAGTGGAGAACACTGTCGAGGGTGTGCTTAAAGGTTCTAAACATTGTAACCCCAAGAAATGTTGTTTAATTCCTCAAAATGGATCTGGAAGGTTTTGGATCCCAATTTTCCAAATTGGGACTTGCCACTAAAATGGCCTTGCAAGTCAATTCCGCCAATTTGTTTCTAACTATAAAATACCAAGATTGATGACAAATTATATGATGATCCAATCTGGATCAGTCTAAGAATGTATCCATGTGGCACTACACAATCAAGTTGGGTTGCAAGGTTCCAAGTGAGGGAGAAGACATGGAAAATCCTAAGTAGTGGTGCATGTGTATATGGAAGTTTAAATGTCCTCTTAAGTATAGAATGTTCATGTGGTTGATTCTCATAGATAAAGTGTTAACTTGGGATAATTTGCAAAAAATAAACATATGTGGGTTGAGAAAGTGTTCTCTTTGTAAGGAAGTTGTAGTACCCAGAATTGAAAAGACACTTATATTACTACCAATTTACTTCATTTCTGTACCAATTTACTTAATTTCTGTAAGCTTTTAAGAAGTAAAATTTTTCATAATTTGCAAAGCTATGTGCATACTTGCGTAAATAAAATTTGGCAATAAATATAAAATTTAAGTAAACAATTCACAATTTTGATTTTAAATACCTGTCTCTGATGCTACTATCTGCAGCAGCTTGAACCTTCGCTTGAACCTTTGCTTGAACACCCCAAAACCAGCCACCCTACCGACCAGTACACCTGGCCCTAGGACATCTACGGACGTCCTAGCCCTCCGAGCCCAAAACCCCTCAGCCCCGGTGTGCACGGTAAATCCCACTGTTCTAACTCTGTCTCAAAGCTCCCAAAATCTCCTCCCCGTAAACTGCATGAATGAATAATCCCCCAAAAATGAATCCTCCTCCTTCCCTTATGCCTCCTTCACCGCCCTCGCACCTTTACTCCTCACCCAACCCCTTATCCATACATTTATTTCTCTTTATTGGTCTTATCCTTTACTTAATGTTCATTTTACGTATGGGTTACATTATCCCTTATGGGATACGTAACCCATTTAAACCCATATTTTATTTTCCCCCAATTTAATACATAATTAATCAATTACTTTAATTAATAATCAATTAATCACTAACCATTAATTTAATAATTAATCATTTAATGTCTCATTTAATAATTACTCATTCATTAACCCCTAATCAAGG
>JASDQU010736617.1:220465-268224 GCA_032191745.1 Picea mariana
TTAGTTGTGGGAAACTTTTGATAGATACATATTTTGTTTTTCTTTAGAATATTTTTTATGTATTTAAAGGGATTTTGTTTTGGCTTGGATAGGTGGTAGAAGTGTTTTTTGGTGAGATATTTAGAGAAGGGTAATAGGTGATGGCACAAATTAGACAAACATTTTTATTTTTAGGAGTTCCAAATGGTTTAAATGAATGAAATCTATTATTATATTGAAGGCGAATGTGTTGGCGAATGGCTTTTCAAAGGATGGGATTTTGCTAGATGCAGGAGAATGGCACATTTGGGAAGCTATGGATGGCCAAATTTTTGAATTTGATCATCCTCCTTTTATATAGTATGTTCTTTGCATTTAAAGGTTGCAGGTAAGAAGGTTGGGTTTAAATTAGTTTCACCATGGATGGTTATAGTTTTGACAAGGTTTGTTGTTGTTTGTTGTGGGACACTTTTGCTAGATCCATATTATGTTTTTTTTTAGACCAAAAGTTTATGTATTTAAAGGGATTTTGTTTTGGCCTCGATAGGTGGTAGAAATATTTTTTTGTGAGATATTTAGAGAAGGGTAATAGGTGATGGTCCAAATTAGACATATATTTTTATTTTTAGGAGTTCCAAATGGTTTAAATGAATGAAATCTATGCTTATATTGATATAAAGATATTCAGAAGTGATATTGGACATGATATAAAGCATATGAAGAATGTAATTTTGTTTGTTTTTATAAATGGAATTAATAATTTTTTAGCATGGAAAATACACACACACACACACACACACACACAAGGAAATCCTCGTGGAAAACCTTCTGAGTACTTCACCATGATCCATGGATGGTAAATGAGGTAAATCGTCGACCCTAATTATGGAGCTTCACCCCGAGGGGATCAAGAGAGTTGAACTCGTGACCTCCCCAACTGATCAATGGGGGAGAGATCTCACGTCTGGCTCAATACCACTTGAGCTAACTCTCGGGGCTTTATATATATATATATATATATATATATATATATATATATAAAGCCCCGAGGGTATGGAAAACCCACTAAGTACTTCCCCGTGATCCACAAATGTTAATGGGTAAATAATGAATGTTGATTATTGCACCTAACCCCGGGGGGCTCTAGAGGATTGAACTTGTGACACCCCAACCTTGACAGGACTCATGTATGGCTCAAGACCACTCAAGCTAAATCTTCAGGCTATATAGATAGATAGATGGATATTGTGATGAAAATCCTTTGGGGTATCACAAGTTGTAAGGTTTCTTGAAAACTAGCTTATTGGCAAGTTGTGTTGTGGAACAAAACTAGCAATAATCTTGTGGTGAAAACCTTTGGGTGCCATTAGACAAGGAAACCCTAAAAACCTACTTGTTGGTAGACTTCCTGTCAATAAAAAAATAACAATAATAGAAACAACAAAGAAGACACAATAGGAAACATATCACTCCAACACTTTAGCTCTAGCAAGTCCTAAATTTCATTGGTAATTCATCATGTTCTTTTTCTATGGTTAGGGAATTCATGTTGTATAGTTCCAATCTATCCATTACAACTTTCATGATGCTATAGGAAAACCCTTCTAGTTGTAGAATCCAACTTTCATACCAAGTCTTACCATTTCTAGTTTAGATATTGTTCCCTTTGGCTCCACTCCACATTGTTGTAGATACCTCCCATTTTGTGTTGGTTCTATAATGATTCCCAATTGTGACATTGGGATTGTCCAATAATGTCTACATGAGTAGGTACCTCATATAATTTGCTTATCTTATCCTTTTCCTATTTGTCAATGCTAATCTTGTTTGGTTATTGGTTGTATTTTCCTAGCACAATTGTTTCCACCATTTCCCATTTTCGGTCTCCCAATGTCTATTTTCCCACCCTCTCAACCTTATCTTTCTTTCATTTATCATTATTTGATTGGGACAATCAATATATTAAGTTAGTAGGGTATGTGACACTTTCCCCACTGACTCATCTATGATGGTGAACTCTTACAACTAGTTGGTTTGAAGTGGATTGATGGTAGTTAATGAACATCATGATGAGACTTGATGCAGCATATGGATAGGTTAGTGAGCATATCAATCACCACAATCACGACATGGGTCGTCCTTTCCACATGCAAATAAAAGGGTCACTTATGCTAAAATTCTCATGCATGCAAACTGTTGGGGCAGTCCATTTTGCACAACAATTAATGAAGATAGTTGGAAAAATGACTAGAAAAGGAGTGTGCACCGAAAAAATAGGGAAAATCAATGCGACGTACATCAGGGAAAAGCAATGCGCCAGATATCAGTGAAAAGCAATGCGTCGGACATCAGGGAAAAGCAATGTCGGAAAAGTGGGAGAGCGACGAGGAAACGGTTAGATTGTGGACCAGCCGAGCGCAGGAAGTTAGAAAGTGGACAAACCTAATCCACTTAGGGTTAGGGTTTTGGGTCATTGTTGTAACGGGTTTTAACCCATTTTTGTAGTATAAATATGTATTATGAGATCTGAGGAGATCTAGCCAAAGTCTTTGAGAAGTTATGAGTCATGGTTACTAGTCGTTAGTTTTTTGTTGATAGTTGTGGAGCTAGTGTTGGAGATGTTCTTACAATTCGTTTTGGAGAGATTTTCATAGAGGTGAATTATAATCGAGGGTAAGGTCGCAAGTTGTGGAAGTTGGTGCGATTTTTTCAGCCTCACCTATCACTCCTTTTGTAATGTGTGCAATGCTAAAACTTGATGGAGAATAATAAAAGAGAAAATAATGTTAGATCTTTGTGGACGTAGCCCAGGGGGGTGAACCACGATAAAACCTTGTGTTTTTGTGTGGAATGTGTGTTTTATTTCTTACAGTTGCTTATGATGTTATGAATGAATGAATCTAATAGAAGTAAATGCATCACGCACTAGAATAGTCATGATATTTTCTACATAATGAAATTTAATGAATGAACATGGTTATAGAATGGTAGATATGATGTATGTTAAGGTAGAAATCATGTCTGACATCCCCACAACAACCTCCCTTCCATGTCTGCAGACATTTGGGTCCTGTAGTAACCCATAAATCCATCTTGGATGAGACTTCATTGTGCACTTTGTGCGTAGTGTTGCCTTCTGGTCTCCATAAGGGTCAATGGTTTGCAGGGTTTTGTTGGAAACAAGTAGAACCTGGGTCAGCCCAAACATTCCAACAAATGGTTCTGTTGCTAGCTAGAACTCAGAAGAACAATTTGGAAGGGATTTGTTGAGAAGGAAAGTGAAGAGAATGTAGTAGTAAAAGGAGATGTTTATACCATGGAACCCTACTAAGCAGGAGATTGAAAGATGGTTGGAAACAAAAGAGCTTGAGTTTGTGTAGAAATACAATAGAAGTTCAAGGTATATACCATGCCAATATTTGGAAAGGTATGTATTCATTGATCTTCATGAGGCATTTTTCTGTTATTTTCCATAATCGTTGCAAGAGTGGATAAGGATAATCATACCACTAATTGGATAAGACCAGTAGAGTGGACTACTGAGATATTGCATGTTTAGACAGAGTAAATAATAAATTCATGTGTGAAGTCGATTTATGGCTAGACAATATTATTGCAGGATTTATTATTGAGTTTGTGGTCGATACTACGAAGTCATACACTGTTGCAGAGGAGGAGTTTTTGAAGGGACCAAGAGGAAGGTATAGTATATCACTTTATACGTCGATCAAGATTTTATTGCATGATAAAGGTGTGATGACAATGGAGTCAGACAACTAAATAAATTTGTGCGCATGGGGAGATTGGGGGAAGCACTAAGGAGGATCTGAGATATGGAGAGGGATATGGAGAGAGGTAAGAAGAATGAAGCAATGGACCCTATTATGATGGATGAAGAACAAACCAAGGAGATAATGGACATAGCGGGAATGACGCACAGCGGAAGACCCTACCAGTATAAGATCAATAGTAAGAAGAGGGAAGTAGCCAAGTGAGAGGTCTTGGACAGTGATGATGAAGAGGTAGAGGATTTTTTTAATACGGGGAAGATTGAGGAAATCATGTGTTCCACATATGATAGAAAAGCAAGAGGTCAAGGGTTCAATGCAGAAGAAGGCTCTCCATTCCAGATCAGAATTAGTGTGGAACCCACAACCCCATGTGCGACTAAGACATCAAATAAGAAAGAATTTTTTACACAACCAACAATCAGTAGCAGAAGGATTTTAGTAGGCCGAGGGACCAATGGAAATTCAAGTGGAAGTACAAATTCAGTTAGCACTATTCAATTATCTACACCGCGCGGAGGAGGTAGTACAACAAACTTTACAATGGCAGGAGTAGATCTAGCTATTTGATTACCAGAGTTTCATGGAGAAGGGTCAGAGGACCCAAAGAAGAATTTATTTATTTGTGAGAAGATTTGGGTAGCTAAACATATCACAGATGAAGATACAAAAGTGGTGTAGCTTGAAATCACATTCAGAGACCGCACACTGGACTAATATATGGGCCTCGAAGTAAATAGTCCACAAGCAGCACCTACAACCATCGCAGATGTTAAGAAGGCACTAATAAATGAATTCCAATGAACAAGTTCAAAATATTAGTACATGAATGAGATGATAGAAATCAAACAGAAGCCAGGAGAGTCATTTTGGGAGGTCGACCAGAAGTTCAAGCGATTAAAAGGTAAGTTGAAGCACCATATCATAGATATGCAGCATAGGAACCTATTTGTTAATTCATTATTGCCACATCTTAAGTATCCATTGAGGCAACAAAAGTTCAAGACTCAGGCTGAGGCTTTGCAAACAACCTTACAATTGAAGAAAATCAATATAAACATACAGATCGAGCTGTAGAAGAATTGAGAGCGGATCTAAGGAATCTGACATTTCATTTGAATCAGAATAAAAGCAAGGATAATAGGGAAGTTGTCTGGTGTACATTATGCATAACAGAAGGACATCATAAGAATGAGTTACCAACATTTGCGTAGTACTTGGGACCATGAATGAAAAATCCTTTACCCACAGGAGGACTATGGTGTGAAATACGTAGAACACATGGACATGATCCTTATCATTGTCCCATGATGCAAAAGTATCAAATAATTCCTAAGAGTACATTCTGTAATTTCTGCAAGTCTGTAGGACATGAGGACAAGGATTGTCGAACTTTGGAAATTATGAAGGAAAGGACATCATATGCTTATAGGATGCAGGTTGAACCAATGATAGATCCACCTGCACAACAGTATAATAACACACAACAGTTTACAGTGCCACATCAGTATAATAACACAATAGAAGTTTACATCGCCACCGCAGTATAATAATGCACAACCATAATATAATCAAGTAGCACAGTACAATACACCACGCGTAGATAATAAAAGTAACAGAGGAGGATTCAAAGGAGGAGTTCATGTAGGAAGAGGATTTGGAGGAGGTAGAGGAGCTAAATAAAGCAAGTTTACTAAAGAAAGGGGGTAAATCCCTAAAATCAAGGAATGATTTCCTTGATTTAAGGAGGAAGTGCACTCTCCTTCCTTTATGGTTTTAAACTTTGCATGGAGGTTGGAAAGGAGTCACTAAGTGGAGTTCTAATTAAAGAACTCAAGATTAACTCCATGTCATAGGGGACATATCCCTAAATTTAAGGAAAACTCCCTAAAAACAAGTAAAGTGTCTCCTACCCTCTCTAGAAGGTCAAATCAAGTGAGGAAAGTGTCTCCTACCTTGGGATGCATTAACCAAGGTCTAGGTTCCTAAGACAAGTAATACACCAAGAGAAGTTAGGATTATGCTCTAACACCCCCCCTTAAGCCTAACTATAGTGACATAATAAGAAAATGTGAGTCCCGACTACTAGGCCATTTTAGGTACTCAATACAATAATGAACCCCTCATAAAACGAGGAAAGAGAGAAAACCTTGTGGGAAACTCCCCCCCAAAAAAGAGGACATAAAAAAAACTCTAAGTAAATTGTGAGAGTCTACCCAACTGTCTCTACCACAACCAAAAGATCTCGCAAGTCAGAGAATTTCTTCTCAGTGAAGGATTGCTTGGTTCTTTGTCTCTGAACTAGATCAGTGGATATTTGAATGGTACCCTGGTTGTCACAAAATATGACAGTCGGTATCTAATACTGAATCCCAAACTCAGAAAGTAAACCATGTAACCAAATACATTGTGTGGCGATATTCACTGCCCCCCTGTACTCTTCCTCTATTGTGGATAAAGCAATAGTTGTTTGCTTCTTGCTTGACCAACAAAGTGGATCGGAACCAAAGATGAATACATATCCTAAGGTGGACTTGCGTTTTGTGCCATCGCCAACCCAATCTGAATCTGTGTACTCGACCAAAGATAGAGGACAATTATCTGCATAATAAATACCAAAAATGGGAGCGCCTTTTATATACCGAAGGATTCTTTTAGCAACATTCCAATGAAGCTCATGGGGATCCTGCATATACCTGGAAACAACACTCACTGCATACGAGAGATCAGGACGGGTATGTGTGAGGTACAATAACCTCCCTACCAACTGTCGATAGAGAGTATTGTCTACCAAAGGAGTAGTCTCTCCATCCTCCAATCTGACCCCGAAAAGAAAAGGTGAACCAACTGGATTACACTCTGTCATCTAAAACATGTCAAGTAAATACAGTGCATACTTGGTTTGTGCCATATTGATTCCTGAAGTAGATAGTGATACCTCAAGACCAAGAAAATAATGCAACAAACCCATATCACTCATGGAAAATCTATCATGCAAGGCAGTCTTAACCCATGCAATCTCTGATAAAGCACTCCCTGTGATCAGTAAGTCATCTATGTATAGAACAATAAACAAAAAGGATTCATCATGGTGAAGTAAATAAACATTCAGATCTGATTTACATCTATGAAATCCCTGCGAAAGAAGAAAAGAATCCATTTTTGCATACCAAGCTCGAGGAGCCTATTTGAGCCCATATAATGATTTATTTAACCTGCATACAAGAGAAGAGTCATGAACATACCCCTGTGGTTTCTCCATATATATCTCCTCCTTGAGATCTCCATGAATAAAAACACTCTTCACATCCATGTGATGGACTTCCCAATGTCGAGAAGCCACAATGGCCAAAACTAGCCCAATGGAGTCCATTTTTGCAACCAGTGAAAAAGTCTCGGTATAATCAATGCCATGTACCTGAGAGTAACCTTTAGCAATAAGCTAAGATTTATACTTACTGATCTCACTATTCGCAGTCATATTTTTCTGAAATATCCATCTGCATCGAACAAGCTTTCTTCCTTTTGGAAGTGGAACCAAATCCCAGGTTTGGTTCTCCATGATAGCAATGTACTCCTCATCCATAACAACTTACCAGAAGGGGTTTCCCGTGGCCTCTATTGCAAGTGACATATAGAAATGTATGGGAAACAACTTCTCTGTGGCATCCAAGGCAGTGGGGGCCTCGAGAAACTGTGATCTAGTCCTCCTCGGATCCGCCAAATTGTTGACTAGTTCACCGGCATCATGCAAAGTCTTTTTGGCCCAGACTGGTAGGGGATCCAGAGCAGCCATGAACTTCTCATAAAATTTTGAATCTGATCAAAATAAATTCTCATCATCATTATCTAAAGTTCTCGAATGAGCATCAAAACCCTCTTCAACTATTTCATCCAAAAAATCCTCGGCAGGCTGATCTGAAACTGCATGTAGTGGACCCTCTTCAAACTTCACACTACGCTCAATGAAAAGTGAATCAGTAGAAGTTTGTAGAGTCCTATAACATTTAACACCTTCAGGGTATCCAACAAATATGCATTCAACACTCTGAGGCTCTAGTGCCCTTCGTTTATCAGATGGAATATGGGCCCATGCATGACAACCCAAAATTATGAAACGAGAGACTTTTGGTTTCTTACCGCACCAAGCTTCAAACGAAGTGATTCCCTTCAGTAATTTGTGAGGAACATGGTTCTGAATGTATGCTACATAGTTTATGGCTTCATCCCATAGTTGCAGAGCCAATTATTTCGACTGTAGCATGCAATTTTCCATCTCTTTCAGTGTCTGGTTCTTTCTCTTGGCAACACCGTTCTATTGCGGTGTGTAAGGCACTGTATGTTGGATCTTGATGTTCGCTTAGGAAAAAATTTGTTGCATATATTTGTTAACATACTCACCTCCATTATCACTATGAAGGATTTGAATCCTTCCCTCAGACTGATTCTCAACGAGTGCTTTAAATTCTTTAAAATATTGAAAAACTTGAGATTTCAATGTCAAAAAATACACCCATGTGAAGCGAGAGTAGTCGTCAATAAAAGTGAGTACATACCGATATTTTCTTATTGAGGGATCAGGGAAGGGTCCCATGAAATCAATATGAATCATTTGAAGAGGTGAGGATTCCCTCCATGCTTTTCCTTTGTCAAATTTTTGCTCGAGATGCTTACCAAGAATGCATCCCTAACAAATCCCATTGAAAAATTTGATTTGAGGCAAACCAGTTACCATGTCTTCTTTGTTGAGTTGATGCAAGTACTTGTAATTAAGATGCCCAAATATCGCATGCCATAACCTACTCTCTTCATTAGTACGAGTAAAAAATCCTGTACATATATATTTGGGAATGAAATGAGAGAAGGAATACAATCGAGAGTGATGATCAACAACACCGTGAGCTACCCGGGACCCTGTTTTTAAGTCCAAAATCTCCACTGAATCCGGATAGAATTCGGCCTTTCTTCCAGAACCTGAATGTGTGATTTGATATATGGAGTCAATTTCATGGACATTGAGGGGACATGCAACACATTATCAAAATATCCCCCTTCCAAAGAAACTATGACTTTACCACATACCTCAACCAGTGTGTCGTCTCCCATGAGAATAGAAGGTCATGTGCACTCTTCGATGGACGATAATGATTCTTTATTTGCATCCATATGATTCGAAGCACCTGAATCAAGGATCCAATCATATGGGGAGGATGTGACAGCCATCAAAACGTGACCATCATGATCTTTTCTCTTTCTTCGGTCGGTTTTTCTTCATCCTTATTCCTTGCATTTGTCAGGACCATGAGATTGTTTTGTTGTAGCATCTTCGCCATCTCATCTACAGTTTTCCTCATACAAGAATCTTTGGGATGATAACCTTTTTGAAAATAGTTGCATTTATATCTTTCCTTTTTCTTCTTCCCTTTGTGATCTGAAGAAGATGATCCGTCGATTTCAAGAACTTTTCCTTTCTAGCCTCAGGGTTTTTTTCTTTCCCCTTTTTCCCATCTTTGAAATTTGGTTTGCTTGCTTCGTTTGCTGCAAGAGCATGATCTCTAGAACCCTTTATGGAGCCCATGGAAACTAATTTTTCCTTCTCTTGAGTTAGTGCTTCAATAAAATCATCTAAAGAGGGCATTTTCTACTTCGAAGTTGTTAATTTTGAAGCATGAAACGAGGAAACAAAAACTGAATAATCGGGACCTAGTTTTGAGAGAATGGAAAGGATGAGTTGCTCATCCTTTTTCTCGATTTTTCAATCTTTAAGTTGAACTAAAAGAGATTTAAATTTTGTAAAATGCTCTTGCAAAGAATCAAAACTTGACGGATTTAAACCTATGAACTCGTTCTCCAAACTGTAGGCTCGAAGTTCATCCTGTTTACCGAACAATTGTTCCAACTTGGTCCAGATCTCGTTGGGGGATGATTCAATGTCGACATGGAACATAAATTCTCTTGATATGGAGAGATATATCAGCCCAAAGGATTCATCCATTCGATTGAAATACTTTGCCTTCTCCACAACATTTGTTGGATCAACTTTTGTACCCATTGTTATCCGGTAGAGACCTTTGCTTCGGAGAGCAAGGGTGAACTCGAATTTCCATTCAAAGTAGTTGAATGGAGTTAGGACAACATGCTTGGGTTGAAGGTGTTGATCCATTGATTTTTTCTGCCTCCTTTGATGATCTTTCACCTGCAAATAAAACTAGTATACCTCTCCCTCAGATTCCTTGAGGCTCTGATACCATGTAAAATTCTTAGACCCGAGATATCTAGAATTCGATGAGAAAAAAATAATACTAATCCAATGAATTTGAAAGTAAACAAAGAAGAGAGACCTAGAGAATAATTTACTCCACAAGAATGAATGTATTCACAATATATTAAAAATTACAATGAGATCAATTCAATATATAGAGAGGAATTGATCTTGTCACTAATAATAGCAATTGCGACTAAAATAACAAAAGCAGTGCAAAAATAGCTAAAGAACATGCCTAAACCTCTAAAATAGATAACCCACACCTAACATGAGTATGATAGGCTAAAAAGTGCACTTATCCATGATTGATTAACTAATTAAAGCAAATTTACTAAAGAAAGGGGATAAATCCCTAAAATCAAGGAACAATTTCCTTGATTTAAGGAGGAAGTGCGCTCTCCTTCCTTTATGGTTTTAAACTTTGCATGGAGGTTGGAAATGAGTCACTAAGTGGAGTTCTAATTAAAGAACTCAAGATTAACTCCAAGTCATAGGGGACATATCCCTAAATTTAAGGAAAACTCCATAAAAACAAGGAAAGTGTCTCCTACCCTCTCTAGAAGGTCAAATCAAGTGAGGAAAAATGCATTGGGATGCATTAACCAAGGTCTAGGTGCCTAAGACAAGTAATACACCAAGGGAAGTTAGGATTGTGCTCTAAAAATTTTGAGGTGATTGATATAGTGGATAATACTACACCTTATCCAGCATTGTTGGGACTCGATTGGGCATTTGATAATCAAGCTATCATCAACTTGAAAACCAGGAAGATGATTTTTGAATCATGAGAGTACAGAGTTACAACACCATTAGATATTTTAGAAGGTTGAAGATATGTGGAACTGGTGACAAAAAAATTATCACATATGAGGTAAATTAGTTTTATAGAACTACCGCCCACGAGGAAGATTACATTAACCCAACAATAGATGGAATGTTTAGCTAGAGAAGAATTAGTTCTTGTGCTTTAGACTCTGACACAGGACTGGAGAATTGGCAACAACGTTTACACGAGATATCTACTAGAAGATGTGCAATAATGACGCGTGCACTAAGATGGATTGGCTCAGAGGTAAGAGAACCTCCAACTTTTTATGGTCAAAATGATTTGAAATAATTTTTAAGAAATTTTGAGTTAGAAGTTTTGGCTAGCCAAAGGTTATTAGTTTTAGATATTGCATTGAAAGCACACCTGCACATTGGTGGGGTACTCACAAAGAGAAGATCAATTACTGGTATTGATGCAAGAGATTACTGCGCATTATATTTGGCGCAGGACAAGAGAATAAATATTTGGAGAAGTATGATGGTACAGGACAACCCAAAGAACATATAGACAAATGCATGATTCAATGGAGATTGGTACCACAAGAGGAATGGCCACATCACTTCATCCATGTATTAGAAGGCGTCCCAAGGAATTGGTATACAGAATTGGAACTGCGTAGAGGAACTGTAAATTGGGAAGATTTGCAGCAGAATTTTGTCATTACATTTGCATTTGAACATGAGAATCCAATGATGGATACAAAACTAAAGTTGGTAAAAGAGAGGATATTTTAAGAACTTGAAGTTGAAATTGTCACAACTGATCAGAATCATAATAGACAGACAGTCAAACAATTACTACATTGTTACCACGTCGTAGAAGATGACCCAACAGAGGAAAACCTGCGCAATATTCAGATAACAAAAGTTGAAGGGGAAAGAGAAGTAGAAGGTCCACAATTACAGTCAGAAGAATTTGTTGCACCACTGAAGATAAAGAAAGACAATATTGGAACATATGAGAGTATGAAGATTGCAAGTATTGGTGACTATTGGGACAACCGAATAGTGGAAAGGATAACAGATCTACTACGCGAATATAGTGATCTATTTCCAACAACATTTTTCGAGATGAAAGGGGTAGAAAGAGAACTTGGAGAAATGAATATTCCTCTAAAATCCGCTGCCACACCAACAAGACAAAGACCTTATAGGTTGAATCCAGTATACAAACATAAAGTTAAGGTAGAGATTGATAAAATGTTAGAGGCTAGTATAATAGAACCTGTTGAAGAATCGTAGTGGACTAACCCTATGGTAGTTCAAGAGAAGAAGAAAAGAGGAATAAGGATCTGTGTAGACCCGAGGAAGTTGAATGATGCATGTTTGCATGATCCCTTCCCTACTCCATTTACAAATGAGGTATTGGAGAATGTAGGAGGACTAGAAACATACTCATTTATTGATGGATTTTCTAGGTATCACCAGATCAGGATAGCACCAGAGGATCATCATAAGACTACATTTGCTATAGAATGGAGTTCATATCAGTACACAGTGATGCATTTTGGGTTGAAGAATGCCCCTTCTATTTTTTCAAGGGTAGTGGTAGCTACATTTAAGGATTTTATACATAATTTTTTGGAGGTTTAACTAGATGATTGGACAATATTTAATTTATTAAAGGATCATGTTGAAGTTTCAAGATTGATGCTAGACAAGTGTAGATAGTGCCAAATTTCATTGAATATTAAGAAATGCATATTCAACTCACCTTGTGGAATTTTGTTAGGGCACGTGGTGTGTAATCAGGGTCTGTTGGTTGATCCTGCGAAGATTGTTGTCGTTGTTAATTTACCACCACCTAAGTCAGTGCACCAGTTAAGAGCTACACTTGGTCATACATGATACTATAGGAAGTTCATAAGGGGCTATGCACAGATTACAGTGCCCTTGGAGAAATTGTTAAAGAAGGTAGTGGAATGAGGAGTGCCAACAAAGTTTGGATATCTTGAATAATAAAATGGCGACAACGCCAATTCTGGTGTTTCCAGATTGGTCAAAAGAGTTCCATGTTCATGTGGATGCATCTTCAATAGCACTTGGAGGAGTATTAACACAACCAAGAGAAGGTGATATAGATCACCCAATAGCATTTGCAAGCAGGAAAACTTCATATTCGGATCCAAACTACCATACAATAGAAAGAGAAGGTTTGGCTATGGTGTATGCATTGCAGAAGTTCAAACATTACTTATTAGGCCAACATTTTAACATGTTCACAGATCACTCTACTCTTATATACCTAGTCAACAAGCCAGTGTTGGGGGGAATAATATGTAGATGGTTACTATTATTTCATGAGTTTGATTTTGAAGTAGTTGTGAAACCTGAAAGATTGAATGAAGGGCTAGATCATTTGTCTAGGATAACTAATGGAGAGGAACCAAGCAACTTGGAGGACAATTTTCCTGATGCATAACTCCTTTCAGTGCAGATTGTTGATGAATATTTTGTTGATATCACTGAATTTTTTAGTACAGGATTTGCCTCAAAGGAATACAATACTGCGCAGAAGAAGAATTTAGTGGTTAGAGCTGCAGACTACTAACTTATTGCAGGACACTTCTATAAACTAGGAGAAGATAACATTCTAAGGAGATGTGTCATGGAACATGAACGTCCTATAATCTTAGCAGAAGCACATGAAGGAATAGTTGGAGGACACTATGCAGGTAAGGCTACTGCGCAGAAGATATTGCATGTAGGACTATGGTGGCCAACAATATATGAAGATGCAAAGGAGTATTTCGAGAATTGTGATGTATGTCAAAGGGTTGGAAATCCATTCAGGAGGGATGAGATTCCCTTAAAACCTTAAGTAACCCTTAAAGTGTTTGATAAATGGTCAATAGACTTTGTAGGACCAATCAATCCACCAACTAAAAGATCGTGAGCAAGGTACATAATTACAATGACAAAATATTTAACCAGATGGGCTAAAGTAATAACAATGAAATATTGCAGCGCATAAACCACAATGCACTTCCTATTTGAACACGTAATTACAAGATTTGGATGCCCAAAAATTCTAATGAGTGATCAGGGAACTCATTTTATCAATAGTACCATCCAGGCAATGAATGAAGAATTTGAGATACACCATCAGAATAGCACTCCATACCATCCTCAGGCTAATGGATTAGTGGAATAATTTAACAAGATATTGGAGAATGCCTTAACTAAGATTTTCAATGTAAACAAGGATGATTGGGATTTGAAGATACCAGTAGTGTTATGGGCATATAGAACTACATGCAAGAAATTCATAGGGCAGCCACCTTTTAGATTGGTGTATGGACAGGAAGAAATAGTCCCTTTGCTACTCGCATTCGCAAGAAGATGATTACAATGAGGCTCTGAAGGTCTTTTTACAATAGACAAGAATGACAAAAACCCTAGACATCCAAAAACCTAACCCCTGGAGATGAAGCGCCAAAAGTCATGTGGGCCCCGTTTGGGTATGTTAGTACATCAACTTCTCAGGGTCGTAACTTTTGCATATGATCTCTGTTTTAGGTGCATGATAGCCTGTTGGAAAGGTATCGTCATGGAGATTCATTTTAGGCACAATATTGAAGGACCTTTTGTATTGCAAACCTGTTTTCCCAAAAAACATCGTTTAGGGCCTCAAAATGGCCCCGAAAGTTAAAAACTACTAAAAATAGTAAATTACCAAAATTGTGAGAAAATTGTTTTGAGCCAGTTGGAAAAGGTGGGTGGCCACCGATATCCACCTGGATCAATCCTCCCTCCTTAGGAAAAAATGGTCTCCATTGTGTTGAGTGCCCGGGGGAGAGGGAAAAGCATTTGTTGAATCTGCATCTTGATGAGTTGCTTGCCTTGTTGGAGAAGTTGCACTGCTTAGCTTATTGAAGGTTGTCACGAACATGTGGTTGGAAGGGTTAGACCTTTTTAACCAGTCTGGATACATGAGATTATTTTGTGCAGAAGGAATCTTTACACTTTGTTGCAATCTTGTCGACCTGCTTATGTTGGATAGAAGGTGCTTGGGCCGAGGCTGTAGTGGTTGCAGTATCCTTTTGTTCACCTTTTGAACAGATTGTGAAGAAGTTGAATTTTGTAGTATGAGATACTACCTTGCGACACTGTTTAGGTGGAACAGTAGTCGGAACTACCTCTGATATTCTGTAGAGATGACCCCCTAGAGAAACAATGACACTGTGCGGTCGAGACTCATAAACAACATGGCGTCTCCACATATATGGTTGGCCCAAGAGAACATCACAGACATTGAGTGGGGCCACATCACATAATACCTCATCCTTGAAGGGATGGATGTCATATGACAATCGACACTACTGGCTGACACGAAGATCTCGTCCTTGGCAAAGCCACCCGATGTTGTATGGCTACGGGTGTGGTGTTGTCGACAATCCCAACTGTTTGATGACCTCTGCTGAAATGAGATTCTTCTGTCTTTTGCTATCAACAATAAAATGCAGCGGGGTCCCCTTCACCCACATCTATGAATGAAAAAGACGCTCCCCTCTTCGGGATCTGTTGTTTCTTCTGGTTGAATTGTTGCAGTCGTGACAATAGAAGTGGGGTCTGCGTCGATAATCTGTCTTTACCAGTATTTTCAGAATTAGATTCTGAATCGGGGTTTCGCTCATTATCTTTGATCTCGGCCACTAATGACTATTTTGAGAGACATTCATCGGTGTTGTGCCAGGGGATTTTGTGGAAATCACACCATTTTTCGGTGTCCTTCTTTGTCTTCCCGTGACCCTTCTTTTCCTGTGGCTTGGACTGGTTTTCGGGAGACTGTTTGTTAGGGCCATCTTTGTCATACTTTGGTTGTTGCGGATTTGCAGACCTGAACTCCCGTTTGTTCTGGTGCTTAAATTTTTGCTCGATTTTAACATTATATCGATAAGCAGCACTGAGTGATGAGATGTCCAGAAAATCCATTTCAATTTGGAGGTATCTGTGTAGAGCCTCGTCATATTTTAGAACCAAATGTCGTTCGGAGTCTTTGATACCCAGCTTGGTGCACAAGGTATGGAAGGTATTGGTGAACTCTGGAACTGCTTGGACCCTCTCTTGTCGCAGTGTGGTCCATCTCATGTACTGGTCCTCATAGTTGCCAACAGGGTAATATTGTTCCTTTACCGCATCCACAAAAAAATCCCAAGTGGGCTCTGCCCCATATATTCTAGACTCCTCTATGGAACTTTTCTCCCAGTAAGTTTCCCACCAATGTTTGACATGAGGGAGAGCTTTAAGGAGTGTGAAGGTGATTTTTTCTCTATCGTAAAAATTGTGAACAAAGAAATAACCTTCTAGCAGAGTTAACCATTTGTCTTGGGCTTCTGCATCTATATGTCCTTCAAATACAGGAATATCAAAATTAACTTGTACCTTAAAAGGTGAGGTGCCTCCAAAGTGGTTGTTTGATGAAGATGCACTTGTTGCTATCAACAGGCATTGAAGGATGTAGGAAAAATTGTCCATCATTTCGTCCTTCTGTCACATGAGAGCTTGCTCAAACAATAGATTGATAGGATCGTCTACTACGTTGTTTTTCTTTTCTTCTGCCATTGAGGGTTTCTTGGGTGTGTGATAGCAATTGTCCTCAAGAGAGACAAGATCGAGACCCAACTTGCTTTACTCGGACCTCATCAGGGACATGCACTGAAAAAATGATCAAGAGCAGCCTACTCTGATACCACTGATCCAGATTATTTTCGGCACGAAATGAGAGCGGAGATATAATAAACAAATGCACAGAGATATCGCGGATATCCAATAATATAACGGAAATGTATCAGAGATGAAACCATAAACACAGAGATACAGTAATACATGATTTCTATTAATGAAATAAATGTACAGAGACTGTAAAAATACTGAGTGAAAGACTCGCTAGAATGGTGGCAGCTTATCTCTAAGAAGAGATGTGACGTCTACTCGCATTCGCAAGAAGATGATTACAATGAGGCTCTGAAGGTGTTTTTACAATAGACAGGAATGCCAAAAACCCTAGACATCCAAAAACCTAACCCTAGGAGATGAAGTGCCAAAAGTCATGTGGGCCCCATTTGGGTAAGTTAGTACATCAACTTCCCAGGGTCGTAACTTTTGCATACGATCTCCATTTTAGGTGCATGATAGCCCGTTGGAAATGTATCGTCGTGGAGATTCATTTTAGGTGCAATATCGAAGAAACTTATATATTGCAAACCTGTTTTCCCAAAAAACATCGTTTAGGGCCTCAAAATGGCCCCGGAAGTTAAAAACTGCTAAAAATAGTAAATTACCAAAATTGTCAGAAAATTGTTTTAAGCCAGTTGGAAAAGGTGGGTGGCCACCGATATCCGCCTAGATCAATCCCCCCTCCTTAGGAAGCAATGGTCTCCATTGCGTTGAGTGCCCGGGGGAGAGGGAAAAGCATCTGTTGAATCTGCATCTTGATAAGTTGCTTGCCTTATTGGAGAATTTGCGCTGCTTAACTTCTTGAAGGTTGTTACAAACATGTGGCTAGAAGGGTTGGACCTTTTGAACCAGTCTGGATACATGAGTTTGTTTTGTGCAGAAGGAATCTTTATAGTTTGCTACAATCTTGTCGACCTGCTTTTGTTGGATAGAAGGTGTTTGGGCCGAGGCTATAGTGGTTGCAGTATCCTTTTGTTCACCTTTTGAACAGATTTGACGAAGCTGAATTTTGTAGAATGAGATACTACCTTGCGACACTGTTTAGATGGAATAGTAGTTGGAACTACCTCTGGTATTCTGTAGAGATGACACCCCAGAGAAACAATGACACTACAAGGTCGAGACTCATAAAAAACATGATGTCTCCACATATATGGTTGGCCCAAGAGAACATCACAGACATCCAGTGGGGCAACATCACATAATACCTCATCCTTGAAGGGTTGGATGTCATATGATAATCAACACTGTTGGTTGACACGAAGATCCCGTCCTTGGTGAAGCCACCTGATGTTGTATGGTTGTGGGTGTGGTGTTGTCGACAATCCCAACTGTTTGACAACCTCTGCTGAGATGAGGTTCTTCTGGCTTCCACTATCAACAATAAAATGCAGTGTGGTCCCCTTCACCCACATATATGAATGAAAAAGGCACTCTCCCTCTTCGGGATCTGTTGGTTCTTTTGGTTAAATTATTGCGGTCCGGACAATAGCAGTGGGGTCTGCGTCGATGATCTGTCTTTTACCAGTATTTTCAGAATCAGGGTTCCGCTCCTTGTGTTTGTTCTCGGCCACCAATGATTGTTTTGAGCGACATTCATCAGTGTTGTGCCAGGGGATTTTGTGGAAATCACACCATTTTCCAGTGTCTTTTGTCTTCCCGTGACCCTTATTTTCCTGTGGCTTGGACTGGTTTTCAGGAGACTGTTTGTTAGGGTCGTCTTTGTCATACTTTGGTTGTTGCGGATTTGTAGACCCAAAATCCCGTTTGTTCTGGTGCTTAAATTTCTGATCGATTTTAATAGCATATCGATAAGCAACACCGAGTGATGAGATGTCGAGAAAATCCATTTCAGTTTCGATGTATCTGTGTAGAGCCCCACGGTATTTCAGAACCAAATGTCGTTCAGAGTCTTTGATACCCAGCTTGGTGCGCAAGGTATGGAAGGTATTGGTGAAATCCGGAACTTCTTGGCCCCTCTCTTGACGCAGTGTGGTCCATGTCATATACTGGTCCTCATAGTTGCCAACAGGGTAATACTGTTCCTTTACCGCATCCACAAAAAAATCCCAAGTGGGCTCAGCCCCATATATTCTAGAATCCTCTGTGGAAATTTTCTCCCAGTAAGTTTCCCACCAATGTTTGACATGAGAGAGAGCTTTAAGGAGTGCGAAGGTGATATTTTCTCTATTGGAAAAATTTTAAACAAAGAAATAACAATCTAGCAGAGTTAACCATTTGTCTTGGGCTTCTACATCCATCTGTCCTTCAAATACAGGAATATCAAAATTAACTTGTACCTTGAAAGGCAAGGTGCCTCCAAAGTGGTTGTTTGATGAAGATGCGTTTGTTGCTATCGACAGGCGTTGAAGGATGTGGGAAAAATTCTTCATCATTTCGTCCCTTTGTCGCGTGAGAGCTTGCTCAAGGAACAAATTGATAGAATCGTCTGCTCCGTCGTTTTTCTTTTCTTCTGCCATTGAGGGTTTCTTGGGTGTGTGAGAGCGATTGTCCTCAAGAGATACAAGCTCGAGACCCAACTTGTTATACTCGGACCTCGTCGGGGACATGCACTGAAAAAACGATCAAGAGCAGCCTGCTCTGATACCAATGATCCAGATTATTTTCGGCACGAAATGAGAGCGGAGATATAATAAATAAATGCACAAAGATATCGCATATATCCAATAATATAACATAAATGTATCAGAGATGCAACCATAAACACATAGATACAGTAATACACGATTTCTATTAATGAAAATAAATGTACAGAGACTGTAAAAATACAGAGTGAAAGACTCACTAGAATGGTGGTAGCTTATCTCTGAGAAGAGATGTGATGGCTACTCGCATTCGCAAGAAGATGATTACAATGAGGCTCTGAAGGCCTTTTTACAATAGACAGGAATGCCAAAAACCCTAAACATCCAAAAACCTAACCCTAGGAGATGAAGCGCCAAAAGTCATGTGGGCCCCGTTTGGTTAAGTTAGTACATCAACTTCCCGGGGTTGTAACTTTTGCATACGATCTCCGTTTTATGCGCATGATGGTTAGTTTGAACAGTATCCTTGTGGAGATTCATTTTAGGCACAATATTGAAAAAACTACATATTGCAAACCTGTTTTCCCAAAAAACATCGTTTAGGGCCTCAAAATGGCCCTGAAGTTAAAAACTGCTAAAAATAGTAAATAACCAAAATTGCCAGAAAAGTGTTTTGAGCTAGTTGAAAAATGTGGATGGCCACCGATATCCACCTGGATCAATCCTCCCTCCTTAGGAAGCAATGGTCTCCATTGCGTTGAGTGCCCGGGGGAGAGGGAAAAATGTATGTTGAATCTACATCTTGATGAGTTGCTTGCCTTGTTGGAGAACTTGTGTTGCTTAGCTTGTTGAAGGTTGTCACGAACATGTGGTTGAAAGGGTTGGACCTTTTTAACCAGTCTGGATACATGAGATTCTTTTGTGCAGAATGAATCTTTACACTTTGCTTCAATCTCGTCGACCCGCTTTTGTTGGATAGAAGGTGCTTGGGTCGAGGTTGTATTTGTTGCAGTATCTTTTTGTTCACCTTTTGAACAGATTGTGAAGCTGTTGAATTTTGTAGTATGAGATACTACCTTGTGGCACTATTTAGGTGGAACAATAGTCGGAACTACCTCTGGTATTTTGTAGAGATGACCTCCCAGAGAAATAATGACATTGCGGAGTCGAGACTCATAAACAACATGGCATCTCCACATATATGGTTGGCCCAAGAGAACATCACAGACATCTAACGGGGTAACATCACATAATACCTCATCCTTGAAGAGATGGATGTCGTATGACAATCGACACTACTGGTTGACATGAAGATCTCGTCCTTGGCGAAGCCACCCGATGTTGTATGGCTACGGGTGTGGTGTTGTCGACAATCCCAACTGTTTGACAACCTCTGCTTAGATGAGAATCTTTTGGCTTCTACTATCAACAATAAAATGCAACGGGGTCCCCTTCACCCACATATGTGAATGAAAAAGGCACTCCGCCTCTTCAGGATCTATTGGTTGAATTGATGCGGTCGTGACAATAGCAGTGGGGTCTACGTTGATGATATGTCTTTTACCAGTATTTTCATAATCAGATTTTGAATCAGGGTTCGACTCATTGTCTTTGATCTTGGCCACCAATGACTATTTTGAGCGACATTCATCGGTGTTGTGTCAGGGGCTTTTATGGAAATCACGCCATTGTTCGGTGTTCTTCTTTGTCTTCCCGTGACCCTTCTTTTCCTGTGGCTTGGACTGGTTTTCGAGAGACTGTTTGTTAGGGCCGTTTTTGTCATACTTTGGTTGTTGCGGATTTTCAAACCCAAAATCTTGTTTGTTCTGGTGCTTAAATTTATGCTCGATTTTAACAACATATCGATAAGCAGCAACGAGTGATGAGATGTCCAGAAAATCCATTTCAGTTTGGATGTATTTGTGTAGAGCCCCACGGTATTTTAGAACCAAATGTCGTCCAGAGTCTTTGATACCTAGCTTGGTGCGCAAGGTATGGAAGGTATTGGTGAACTCCGGAACTGCTTGGCCCCTCTTTTTCCGCAGTGTGGTCCATCTCATGTACTAGTCCTCATAGTTGCCAACAGGGTAATACTGTTCCTTTACCGCATCCACAAAAAAATCCCAAGTGGGCTCGACCCCATATATTCCAGACTCCTCTAGTGGAACTTTGCTCCTAGTAAGTTTCCCACCAATGTTTGACATGAGGGAGAGATTTAAGGAGTGCGAAGGTGATCTTTTCTCTATCGGAAAAATTGTGAACAGAGAAATAACCTTCTAGCAGAGTTAACCATTTGTCTAGGGCTTCTGCATCTATCTGTCCTTCAAATACAGGAATGTCAAAATTAACTTGTACCTTGAAAGTCGAGGTGCCTCCAAAGTGGTTGTTTAATGAAGATGCACATGTTGCTATCGACAGAAGTTGAAGGATGAGGGAAAAATTCTCCATCATTTCATCCCTCTGTCATGTGAGAGCTTGCTTAAGCAACATATTGATAGGATCGTTTGCTCCGTCGTTTTTCTTTTCTTCCGCCATTCAGGGTTTATTGGGTGTGCAAGAGCGATTGTCCTCAAGAGAGACAAGCTCGAGACCCAACTTATTGTACTCGAACATCGTCAGGGACATGCACTGAAAAAATGATCAAGAGCAGTCTGCTCTGATAGCACTGATCCAGATTATTTTCGGCACGAAATGAGAGTGGAGATATAATAAAGAAATGCACAGAGATATCGCAGATATCCAATAATATAACAGAAATGTATTAGAGATGCAACCATAAACACAAAGATACAATAATACACGATTTTTATTAATGAACTAAATGTACAGAGACTGAAAAAATACAAAGTGAAAGACTCGCTAAAATGGCGGCATCCTATCTTTGAGAAGAGAGGTGGCGGTTGCTCGCATTCGCAAGAAGATGATTACAATGAGGCTCTGAAGGCCTTTTTACAATAGACATGAATGACAAAAACCCTAAACATCCAAAAACCTAACCCTAGGAGATGAAGTGCCAAAAGTCATGAGGGCCCCGTTTGGGTAAGTTAGTACATCAACTTCCCGGGGTCGTAACTTTTGCATACGATCTCCGTTTTAGGCACATGATAGCCCATTGGAAAGATATCGTCGTGGAGATTAATTTTAGGTGCAATATTGAAGGAACTTGTATATTGCAAACCTGTTTTTCCGAAAAACATAGTTTAGGTCCTCAAAATGGTTTCAGAAGTTAAAAACTGCTAAAAAATAGTAAATTACCAAAATTGTCAAAAAACTATTTTGAGCCAGTTGGAAAAGGTGGGTGGCCATTGATATCCACCTGGATCAATCCTCCCTCTTTTGGAAGCAATGGTTTCCATTGCGTTGAGTGCCCGAGGGAGAGGGAAAAGTGTCTGCTGAATCTGCATATTGATGAGTTGCTTGTCTTGTTGGAGAAGTTGTGTTGCTTAGCTTGTTGAAGGTTGTCACGAACATGTGGCTGGAAGGGTTGGACCTTTTTGATTAGTCAGGATACATGAGATTCTTTTGTGTAGAAGGAATCTTTACACTTTGCTGCAATCTTGTCAACCTGCTTCTGTTGGATAGAAGGTGCTTGGGTCGAGGCTGTAGTGGTTGCAGTATCCTTTTGTTCACCTTTTGAACAGATTGTGAATAAGCTGAATTTTTTAGTATGAGATACTACCTTTCAACACTGTTTAGGTGGAACAATAGTCAGAACTACCTTTGGTATTATGTAGAGATGACCCCCCAAAGAAACAATGACACTGCGGGGTCCAGACTCATAAACAACATGGCGTCTCCACATATATGGCTGGCCCAAGAGAACATCACAGACATCCAGTGGGGCAACATCACATAAAACCTCATCCTTTAAGGGCTAGATGTTGTATGACAATCAACACTACTAGCTTACACGAAGATATCGTCCTTGGCGAAGCCACCCAATGTTGTATGGCTGCGGGTGTGGTGTTGTCGACAATCCCAACTGGTTGACGACCTCTACTGAGATAAGGTTCTTCTGGATTCTGCTATCAACAATAAAATGCAGCAGGGTCCCTGTCACCCACATCTGTGAATGAAAAATATGCCCCCCCTCTTCAGGATCTGTTGGTTCTTCTGGTTGAATTGTTGCGGTCACGATAATAGCTATGGGGTCTGCGTCGATGATCTGTCTTTTACCAATATTTTCATAATCAGATTCTGAATTAGGGTTCGGCTCCTTCTCTTTGATATCAGCCACCAATTACTGTTTTGAGTGACATTCATCGGTGTTGTTCCAGGGGATTTTGTGGAAATCGCACCATTTTCCGGTGTCCTTCTTTGTTTTCCCGTGACCCTTATTTTCCTGTTGCTTGGACTGGTTTTCAGGAGACTGTTTGTTAGGGTCGTCTTTGTCATACTTTGGTTGTTGCGGATTTTCAGACCCAAACTCCCATTTGTTCTGGTGCTTAAATTTCTGCTCAATTTTAACAACATATCGATAAGCAACACCGAGTGATGAGATGTCCAGAAAATCCATTTCAGTTTGGATGTATCTATGTAGAGCCCCATGGTATTTTAGAACCAAATGTCGTTCAGAGTCTTTGATACCCAACTTGGTGTACAAGGTATGGAAGGTATTGGTGAACTCTGGAACTGCTTGGCCCCTCTCTTGCCGCAGTGTGGTCCATCTCATGTACTAGTCCTCATAGTTGCCAACAGGGTAATACTGTTCCTTTACCGCATCCACAAAAAAATCCCAAGTGGGCTTGACCCCATATATTCTAGACTCCTCTATGGAACTTTGCTCCCAGTAAGTTTCCCACCAATGTTTAACATGAGGGAGAGCTTTAAGGAGTGTGAAGGTGATCCTTTTTCTGTCGGAAAAATTGTGAACAGAGAAATAACCTTCTAGCAGAGTTAACCATTTGTCTAGGGCTTCTGCATCTATCTGTCCTTCAAATACAAGAATATCAAAATTAACTTGTACCTTGAAAGACAAGGTGCCTCCAAAGTGGTTGTTTGATGAAGATGCTCATGTTGCTATCAACAGGCGTTGAAGTATGTGGGAAAAATTCTCCATCATTTCGTCCCTCTTTCGTATGAGAGCTTGCTCAAACAACATATTGAAAGGATCGTCTGCTCCGTCATTTTTTTTTTCTTCCACCATTGAGGGTCTCTTGGGTGTGCGAGAGCGATTGTCCTCAAGAGAGACAAGCTTGATGATCCGGATTTTATGAGCAGAATGAAATAAATATAGATTATTAACATGTGCTTAACACAAAATAATAAAATTGGTTTTCTATTCAATAATGAAATAAGCTGAAACTGTAAAATGCGGTGGAAACAAGCTTGTTGGAATGGTGGCAGCTTATCTCTGAGAAGAGATGTGATGGCAGCGCGCATTCGCAAGAAGAAAGTTAAAATGAGGCTCTGAAGGTCTTTTTACAATAATCAAGAATGCCCAAAACCCTAGACATCCAAAAACCTAACCCTAGGAGATGAAGCGCCAAAAGTCACGTGGGCCTCGTTTGGGTAAGTTAGCACATCAACTTCCTGGGGTCGTAACTTTTGCATACGATCTCCGTTTTAGGCGTGTGATAGTCCATTGGAAAGGTATCGTCGAGGAGATTCATTTTGGGGGATTATTGATGTATTTGGATATCATTGAGGAGCTCGATCCCAAAAACCTTCATTTAGGCCCTCAAAATGGCCCCGGAAATTAAAACTGCTAAAAATAGTAAATTGTCAAAATTGTCAGAAAATTGTTTTGAGCTAGTTGGAAAAGGTGGGTGGTCATCGATATCCATCTAGATTAATCCTCGCTCCTTAGGAAGCAATGGTCTCCATTGCGTTGAGGTCCCCCATCAGATGAGGAAATTTCTGTTGAATTTGGTCCTGGGTGAGCCACTTGCCTTGGTGCAGGAGCTACCCTGCTTTGATGACTCGATAAAGCTGGATACTTTGTTGTTGAGTGCCCTTGATCTACCTATCCAAATCTGATCATTGGATGCCTGTTTTATGCGGTCGGGGTTGAGCTCTGTTGGTGTCTATTGTTCTGCTACTTTTGAGGTGTCCAATAATGGTGGGAAATAAGGGCAAAGGAGATCCACGTTGAACACTGGGTGCAGGCCAAGGAAAAGAGGAATGTTGAGCTCAAAATAATTACCCCCCATGGCCTTGGTGATAGTTTATGGCCCATAACGGAGTGGGCGAAGCTTTCTATGGGGTCCTGTAAGGCGTTCATTCTGCAAGTGCAACCAAACTTTGTCTCCCATCTAAAACTTATGTGGCACCCGACGTTGATCATGGCGTTGTTTGTACTTGTCATTAGACTTCTGTAGGATATCCTGAACATGTTGGTGGATGTGCTGGATCCGCTCAATGAACCGGGTGGTTTGTTAGCTTCAGTTGGAGTAGGAGATGAGTCGGTCGAGGTGACCACAAGGGGAAGTGCAACATTTATGGGACCCAATGGTTGGAATCCCAACCCCACTTGAAAGGGGTTGTGGCCAGTTGAGCTATGCAGGGCTTGGTTGTAGCTATGTTGGACATAGGGAAGACTCTCATCCCATGTGCGAGGGTGCTTTGAATTATACATGCGAAGAATATGCACAATCATTCGATTTACAACCTCAGTTTGGCCATCTGTCTGGGGGTGGAAGGCCGTGGATTTGGTGAGCTTAGTGTTCAACAGTGACCAAAGGCTCGACTAGAATGTGCTGAGAAATCGACTATCCTGATCTGAGACAATGGTTTGTGGGATTCCAAAATGTACCCAGACTCGTTCAAATAAGAGCTTGGCAGTGGCCTCTATTGTGATGCTCTTCTTGTAGGCAACCAGAATCACCATCTTAGAAAAGCGATCAACAACCACAAAAACACAGTCATTTCCCCACTTGGTGGATGAGAGGCCCAACATGTAGTCCATTGAGATGGATTCCCATGGCATGTCAGGAGTAGGAAGAGGGGTGTATAGGCCTTGTTTCTTAGTGGTCGGTTTGGCAATAGCGTAGGTAGTATAGGACCTGATATACTTGCTGACCTCCTATCGAAGTTTCGGCCAGTTGAAATGTTTTTGTAGCATCGCCACTGTCTTTTCAACGCCAAAGTGTCCTGCCACCCGACTGTAGTGGGCTTCCCAGATCAGCTTTGCTCGCTTACTTGATGGAACACATATATGGCCCAGACAACACAACAACCCATCCTGAAGATGGAAATTATCGACAACTGCGTTTGCACCCAACATTTGGTAGGTGGTGGCGAAGTCAGGGTCTGTCTCATAGAGTTGGGGCCATCCATGTCTCATGGCCGTAAGAGTCTAGCACCGTGGTGAGTGCAGCAACTGGTGGTCTGCTGAGGCAATCAGTGACGTGATTGGTGCTTCCTGTTTTATACTTGATGTTGAGGTGGAATTGCTGCAAGTGTATGGACCACTTTTGATGGCGGTCATTCTGTAATTTTCCCTGTGTTTGCATGAACTGTAGTGGCTTATGATCAGTGTGGATGACTGTCTCCTTCCCAATAATGTAATGTCTCCACTGGTGACATGCTTGCACAATGGAATACATTTCTTTGTCATAAGTAGGGTACTTACAGACAGTATCTGACAGTGTCTCACTATGATAGGCCACGGGGTGGCCATGCTTAGTGAGAACGGTGCCCACGGCATAGTCTGAAGCATCTGTCTCGATCTCAAAGGGATGTTGCAGGTCTGGTAGTGAAAGTACTGGGGCTGAGCACAAGCGCTGCTTCAAATCATCAAATGCTTGTTGTTGGGACCAGCGCCACGCAAATTTCGCCTTACCACCACCCCTGTTTATTTGGCTGAGGGCCCATGCAATATGGGAGAATCCCAACATGAACCTGCGGTAGAAATTGGCAAGGCCCAAGAAGCTCCAAAGCTTAATGAGTGTTGTTGGGGCTGGCCAGTCACGGATGACTTGGATCTTGGATGGATCCACATGTACGCCATGTTGATCAATGATGTAGCCCAGGTAATGGACCATGTCCATGCCGAAGGAGCATTTTTTCAAGTTGGCGTATAGCTTGTGCTGCCGCAGGGTGTGCAGAACCTGCTGAATATGCTGCAATTGTTAGCCCCAAGTCTTGTTGTAAATTAGAATGTCATCCAGATACACCACTACAAAATTATTGGTGAATGGTCTCAGGATATCGTCCATCATCCTCATGAAAGTGGTTGGAGCATTTTTCAAACCAAAGGGCATGACCAACCTTCAAAAAGACCTTCCTTTGACTTGAAGGCGGTCTTCCATACATCTGTCTATTCTATCGGGACTTGGTGGTAGCCAGACTCCAGATCAATCTTACTGAAGTATTTGGCCCCCGTGAGCTGATCAAGGTCATCGATTCGGGGAATCAGGTACCGATTTCTAATTATGATTTTATTCAGAGCCCGGTAATCAATACAGAGTCGCCAGGTTCCATCTTTCTTCTGTACCAGCACGATTGGGCTCCCGCAAGGTGATGAGCTAGGGCGGATGTGCCCTTTGTGGAGTAGTTCTTGGATCTGTCGCTTGATCTCCTCATTCTCTAACAAAGAGCGATGATAGACTGACCCATTGGGCAGCAATGTGTCGGGGGTCAAATCGATGGGGTGCTTGACCTGACAGTGTAGAGGTACCCCTATAGGTGAGGAGAAATATCCGAGTATTCTTCCACGACCTTATCTACTAGCTTTTGTTGTGTGGAGAGGTCGGCCGCAGAGACCTTGGATGTGGCTGTGATATTTCGCTTATTCTGAGAGTGAATCACGAAGAAGACAAACTTCCTCATCTGAGAGATGACCTTCCTGCATTGCTTAACAAAGATCAAGGAAATAACACTAGGTGGGAATGCCTCGAGTATCTTGTACAATTTCATGTTCAAAGTAATAATAACACTACGAGGCCTAGACTCATATACAACATGACGTTTCCATAAATAAGGTTGGCCAAAAAGAACATCACAAACTTCGAGAGGAGCAACATCACACAATACCTCGTCTTTGAAGGGCTTGATGTTGTACGACAGTCGGCACCGTTGGCTGACGCGGAGATCGCTTCCTTAGCGGAGCCATCCAATGGTGTAGGGTTGTGGGTGCGGCGTTATTGGCAGGGCCAGCCGCTTGACGATCTCTACTGAGATGAGGTTCTTCTGGCTACCGCTATCAATAATGAAGTGCAGTGGGGTGCCTTTTACCCACGTCTGTGAATGGAAGAGGGGCTCTCCTTCTTCTAGCTCATCTGGTTCACCAGGCTGGAGCTTGGTAGTAGCAACGGTGGCACTCGGTTCCGCGTTAATGATCTGTCTTCCTCTTTCTGGTTCTGGCTCAGAGTCAAAATCCGCATCTGATTCAAAGGCTTTCACTTCGGCCACCAGTGACTGCTTTGAGCGACAATCAATAGTGTTATGCCAAGGGCTCTTATGGAAGTCACACCACTTCCTGGTATATTTCTTTGTCTTTCCGGTGTCCTTTTTTGCTTGCAGCTTGGACTGGTTGTCCTGATACTGTCCATCTTTGCTCTGTCCTTTGTTTGGTGGGTTGGGGCCACCCTTTTCTGGCTTTTGTTGTGAGGGGTTCCCAGGCCCAAATTACCGCGTCTTTTGTTTGAGCTTCTGCTTGATTTTGATGGCATATCAGTAGGCCGCGCCCAATGATGAAATTTCCAAAAAATTAATTTTGGTTTGGATGTATCTATGTAGAGCACCGCGATACTTGAGAACCAGATGTAGCTCTGAATCTTTGATACCCAACTTGGTGTGCAAGGTATGGAAGATATTTGTGAAATCTGGCACTGCTTGGTCTATTTCTTGCCACAGTGTGGTCCATTTGGTATACATGTCGTCATAACTTCCGAGAGGGTAGTATTGTTCCTTAATAGCATCTCTGAAGGATTCCTAAGTGGCCATGACTAAAAATAATGAGGTTTCCTCTATTTCCTTTTGCTCACAGAAAGTTTCCCACCAATCTTTGACATGGGGAACGACTTTGAGGAGCGCAAAAGTAATATTTTCTCTATTTGAAAAGTTACGGACAGAAAAATGCCCTTCTAGTAGATTCAACCACTTGTCTACAACATCTGCGTCTATTTGACCTTCAAATATGGGAATATCAAAGTTTATTTGTACCTTAAAGGGGGCGGCGCCTCCGTTCAAAGAAGATGCGTCGCCTGTTGGTAGCCGCCGAAGGATTTGCGCGAAACTATCCATCATCTCGTTCCTCTGTTGCGTGAGGGCTTCCTCAATTAATAGTTTGAAAGGATCTCCTGTCCTGTCATCTTTCTTTTCTCTTGCCATGGGAGGTCACTTGGGCGTGCGAGAGCTTCTGTCCTCAAGAGAAACAAGCTCGAGACCCAACTCTTTGTACTCCGACCTCGTTGGGGACATGCATTAAGACGACAAGGAGCAGACCGCTCTGATACCACTGATCCTGATTTTACGAGCAGAACGAAATGAATACAGATTATTAACAGGTGCTTAACACTAAATAACAGAGATACAGTGAAACTGATTTTCTATTCAATAACGAAATAAGTTGAAACTGTAAAATGTAGCGGAAACAAGCTTGTTGGAATGGTGGCGGCTTATCTCTGAGAAGAGATGTGACGGTAGCGCGCATTCGCAAGAAGAAATTTGCAATGAGGCTCTGAAGGCCTTTTTACAATAAGAAATAATTCCAAAAACCCTAGACATCCAAAAACCTAACCCTAGGAGATGAAGCGCCAAAAGTCATGTGGGCCCCGTTTGGGTAAGTTAGTACATCAACTTCCTGGGGTCGTAACTTTTGCATACGATCTCTGTTTTAGGCGTGTGATAGCCCGTTGGAAAGGTATCGTCGAGGAGATTCATTTTGGGGGCTCAATGATGCCTTTGACTATCATTAAGGAGCTCGATCCTGAAAAACCTTCATTTAGGCCCTCAAAATGGCCCTAGAAGTTAAAACTACTACAAATAGTAAATTGCCAAAATTGTCAGAAAACTGTTTTGACCCAGTTGGAAAAGGTGGGTGGCCATCGATATCCATCTGGATCACTCGAGACCCAAATTTCTATACTCGGACCTCGTCGGGGACACGCACTGAAAAAACGATCAAGAGCAGCCTGCTCTAATACCACTTATTTAGATTATTTTTGGCACGAAATGAAAGTGGAGATATAATAAAGAAATGCATAGAGATATCGCGGATATCCAATAATATAACAGAAATGTATTAGAGATACAGTAACACACGATTTCTATTAATGAAATAAATGTACAAAGACGGTAAAAATACAGAGTGAAAGACTCGCTAGAATGGTGGCAGCTTATCTCTGAGAAGAGATGTGATGGCTACTTGCATTCGCAAGAAGATGATTACAATGAGGCTATGAAGGCCTTTTTACAATAGAAAGGAATGCCAAAAACCCTATACATCCAAAAACCTAACCCTAGGAGATGAAGCGCCAAAAGTCATGTGGGCCCCATTTGGGTAAGTTAGTATATCAACTTCCCGGGGTCGTAACTTTTGCATACGATCTTCGTTGTAGGCGGATGATAGCCTGTTGGAAAGGTATCGTCGTGGAGATTAATTTTAGGCGCAATATCGAAGGAACTTGCATATTGAAAACTTGTTTTCCCAAAAAACATCGTTTAGGGCCTCAAAATGGCCCCGGAAGTTAAAAATTGCTAAAAATAGTAAATTACCAAAATTGCCAGAAAACTGTTTTGAGCTAGTTGGAAAAGGTGGGTGGCCACCGATATCCACCTGGATCAATGCATTGGCTAGGGCCTTTTGAGATAAAGTCTGTCACAGATGAAGGTGTTGTGTTGCTGTAGGATTTAACAGGTAAGGAGATTCAAGGATTGGTGAATGACAGTCCACTGAAACTATATAGGGACATTCGACCCAATAACCCTCAATAGTTGTAGCGCAGAAAGTAGAGTTGTACATAGTGTAAATAGTAGGAGTTAAAGGACAAAGAGAAGATTTTT
Organism: Picea mariana; assembly: GCA_032191745.1. Taxonomy (NCBI): domain Eukaryota; kingdom Viridiplantae; phylum Streptophyta; class Pinopsida; order Pinales; family Pinaceae; genus Picea; species Picea mariana. Next base: position 251,500 of record JASDQU010736617.1, read on the forward strand.
TTTTTTTTTTGGAAAAACAAGAAAAAGACAAAAAGATGCAGTAGATAGATAAGTGGTAGACATGCAGTTGGATAATACAACGCACAATAGACAGTAAGTGGCATGGAAGAACATGAATACACTGTGCGCTAGAAAAAGTTGACCAGACAGAAAACATAGCGCGCCGAGACAAAGAATGGGTGGAAAAAGAAAAACTGTTGATTGATAAAGTAGGGTGCGAGGGAGCATTTATGACATGGACTATAAAAGGAGAAATCATGCACCACAAGATTCATTGTGAATTTGAGAAAACGAGAGATAAGGAAGAAAACATAGAGCGAGCAACTGATTTAGAAGTGGTTCAGTGAAGATTCAGAGCAAATTTGTTCAAGATTCAACAGAATGGCACCACCAAAGGTTGGAGCTCCAAGTCAGACTACAAGGAAAACACACAGTGCCACGATGTCTCCATATGAGCATGTGGCCACCGAAGGAGCAAACCCTATTCATCCAGAAGGAGTGGCAGATGTGGATGTCATTCCTTCCCTAGTGATTGAGCCGATTAGGCCAATGATTGTGGAGGAACACGAACAACAAATTCCAGCGACAGAGGGAATGGAAATCGATCCACAAAACAACACACAAAACTCTAGTTTAGAGCAAAACCTTACACAATAGCTTGTCCTAGGAGCACCACAACAGATGACCGAGGAAGAAAATGAGTGAATAGAGTCAGATGAGCCCAGAGGACAGGTCATAGAAGCACAACAACCTGTCGCAGAGCCAACACAACAATCTGAAGAACATGTGCAAGTGGAGGATGTTACCAGCAAACAAAACTCGGACGCAAAAGAAGATGAGGATGTGCACTAAGAAGCAGGGCCATCGACAACGACAACAAAGACAAAGGGAAAACAGACAGTACAAAGATCACCGCGCAAACAAAAACAAGTAACACTGGCACTACCGGGCATACCCGAAGGATTCATGATCCTTCCTGACATATTAGGATGTGTGGATAAACTGAAGTACTTTGATCATGATGTAACAGACAGGGACAAGTTCCCTGAGTTTGCGCCACAAGTCTATATGGAGAGTAAAGGAACATATCCATCATGAGTTCCAATTTTGGAGCCCTAATAGTGGATTGTAGGATTATATAACACAAGTATCATGAACCTATTAGAAATTCCCCACTTTGGAAGAGGAAAATATGTGAATAATTGTGTGAAACAACTACTAGAATTGGTGCATGGGGGTATTCTATGGATGGACATGTTGATATCAATAGATGTAGATTTAACTGCAGAAATCACAGGTTTGCCAACAAATGGAGAAAATCCAGAACAATATTTCGATGATAAGACAAAGGAGAAAGCCCTGACAGAGGAGATGAAGAAGACATATGGCACTGAGAGAGGGTCCTAGGGAATAATCATTAACAAAATCAATGAACTTGTGACGAGGTTGGCAACAAAGTTGATGGCTTGTAAACTTCTAAGGAAATGTTGCAAAGGAAGAAGCACTTGTAGGAGTTATAACAGTAGTCGTGCAATGCGTGAAGGGGAATCTACTCAGCTGGACCCCATATTTACTGGATTTATTTTTGGATGACTACAAGGATGCACAGGATCTTGGAAAAGAGTTCCATTATTCATGGTTGATTATATTGATAACTTTGGTGGGTTGGGGAGAACCCAAATACAATGGCTTTTACCCAAGGTTAGGGAAGTGTCGCGCAACAAAGTGTACAAAATTATGGCACACTTCAGATGCAAAACAAAGGAAGGAAAATGCCAACATATTTGCTATGTATTATGATGAGATGCAAGAAAAACTGGCTAATACATGGAGGATACCACCAGAAGTGGTGGAAGAACATTAGAGCATAGCTAACTTTAAGGTTTTCAGACACAACATGTGGTTTCAAGCCAAAAGGGATCTTAAGAAGGAATGGTTACAATTAAGGTACTGTGTGACAATATAAGAAGTACAATGGGCCATAAATAATTGGCTTGAAGAATGGAAGGTACTGGTAGTTTCCAAGAAGGTACCAAAAGGCAAGCAACAAGCAGAAGTTGGCCCTTCACAGACGTCAAACAATCCAACATCAAACATAAGAAAGGCAATAGAGCATGCAAAGGAAACAGGGGGAGCGTAATGGTTAGAAAACCAAGGAAGAAAAACCTTATCCCCAATCCTTCCACACAGGAGAAGGACCGCACAAAAGTAACAAATGGAGGAGCACATAAGGATAGTATTGTTCCTATGCATGAGGAACTAGGAGGAGAATATCTACCAGACATGGACATCCCAAGTACAACAACACATACAAAGACATTGCCCATGAAGAGAACTGTGTTGCAGACAGGAGGACAACACAAGAAGATGAAGGCGCACAAGGGTGTCCCTGAATTTACAATCACAGAAGATGATGCAGAGCTCGTAGCTAAGAGAGTATAGGATCGCGCAATAGAAGCGTGGGATGATGCAAAGAAACAAAGAGAGGAGATAGTCAAGAAGTTGACAGAAGTTAAGGATGCATTGGAGCAATTACAACTTACAACAATGCAACATAAAGAACATGCACAACAATAGCAAACTTCTTAGGAGAGAACAGTTCCAGTGCAGAAGACAGTGCAAATTATAACGATGGGGAATGAATTTTTTTGTATCACCCAATAAATGTTGCAGGTGGATGAGGAGACAACGCAGAAGCAACTAAAGGACATAGACCATTTGGACTTGGCGCTGCCCAAGGTTCCAACGAAAGTGTTGTATAAACTTCAAATTAATGTCGTGCAAGAGATTTAGTCAAGGGACCGTGCAGATGCAACAAGTTTACAATTGGATAACGAAGTAAGGGACACACTGAAGATGACACTAAATTAGGTGCAGGTTGAGAGGGAACAAGCAAAAGAGCGCACTGACATAATAGAAAAGCAACTGAAAGAAGTGTTCAAAACTATTCCTAACAACGTAGAAGAAGGAAACATACCAATGAAGGAGAAGATTGAAAAGACAACGCATGATCTGGAGGCTTACAAGAGTAATATTTCATAGTTGACAAACCTTCTAGCCACACCTAGCATGCCACCAGAGGTCAGGACACAAAGGGAGCAAGAGGTGACATGTCATTCAGAGAGCATTGCGCAGATGATCCAGGAATTTACAGAGCTGTACAATAGAAGCGTGCAGTTATGGACGAGCCTATAGGAGGATGAGAAACTGTAGGAGTTGGACAAGAAAGAAGAAGGAGTAAATACTGCAGTGCAATAACTCAAGCAGAGGCAAAAAGTGATGAACATATCATATAGGCTAAAGAGTGCACATGAATTGAAAAACCTGCAGGAAGAACTGAAGAGTATACATGCATAAAAGCAATCAAGGCATGCGCAGGAAGGCACAGAGAAAATGTTGACTGAGATTGACGCAACCAAAGGATAGATTAAGCAAGTTGGATTGGAGACTGAAGAATTGTTAAAGGAGCATATTATTGCGCAAACTGTGGAGACTTTCGCAGAGAAGAGTGCATAAGTGAAGTCTCAAGTTGAACAAATTTTAGGAAGGTTCCAAGAGCTGGAGAAGTCAGTGCAGGAGGCACACTACCCGAGTGGCTCGGGACGAGCCACAGGTGACTGTTGGGGGCCTGTTGGCACAGACCATTTTGGGGGACAACGCAACAATTAATGAAGATAGTTGGAAAAAGGACCAGAAAAGGAGCACGCGTGCTCAAAAACAGGGAAAAGCAACGCACAGGACATCAGGGAAAAGCAACGCGCTAGATATCAGGGAAAAACAATGCGCCAAACATCAGGGAAAAGCAATGCTGGAAAAGMAGGAGAGTGACGAGGAAACTGTTGGATCGTGGACCAGTCACACACAGGAAGTTAGAAAGTGGACAAACCTAATCCACTTAGGGTTAGGGTTTTGGGCCATTATTGTAATGGGTTTTAACCCATTTTTGTAGTATAAATATGTATTATGAGTTCTGAGGAGGTCTGGTCAAAKTCTTTGAGAAGTTATGAGTCGTAGTTACTAGTCGTTAGTTTTTGGTTGAGAGTTGTGTAGCTAGTGTTGGAGATGTTCTTACGGTCAGTCTTGGATAGATTTTTAGAGAGGTGAATTGTAATTGAGGGTAAGGTCGCAAGCTATGGAGCTTGGTGCGATCTTGCCAGCCTCACCTATCACTCCTCATGTAATGCACACAATGCTAAAACTTGATAGAGAATAATAAAAGAGAAATTAATGCTAGATATTTGTGGACGAAGCCCAGGGGGTGAACCACGGTAAAACCTTGTGTTTCTGTGTGGAATGTGTGTTTTATTTCTTGCAGTTGCTTATGATGTTATGAATGAATGAGTCTAATATAAGTAAATGCAGAGCACACTAGAATAGTCATGATATTTTCTACATAATGAACTTTAATGAATGAACATGGTTATAGAATGGTAGATCTGATGTATGTTAAGGTAGAAATCATGCTTGACATCCCCACAACAACCTCCCTTCCACGACTGCAAACATCTAGGTCCTGCAGTCACCCATAAAGCCATCTCGTGTGAGACTTCATTGTGCACTCTGTGCACAGTGTTGCCTTTTGGTCTCCAGAAGGGCCGATGGTTTGTAGGGTTTTGTTGAAAACCTAAAGTAGAACCCGGGTTAGCCCAAACATTCCAACACAAACACATATAAGCTCAATAATAAGGGGAAGTAAGTGCCAACTACAAACTACTATGATCTCCAACCAAATTGTTTGAAAAACTTAGAAGGTGAAGGGACAATCTTGTTAATGTCTAGTGTTTGCTTACATATAACTATGATCCTATTGATCTCTCCACTATGAAGGTGCTTGGTTTAGGAGTCTTTGAATCTTAAAATGAAGGGATAATATTTTGGACAATCTCTTTGAAAGAACGATGACACACCACTATCAATATTTCTCCACAAAAATAAAGCACCAAATTCACAATAAAATCCTTTCTCTTAATGCTTACATAAGTAAAATGATCTATAAAAAGCAAAGAAAACTGACATCCTCACTTAACCATCACACCAAAATCTTGTTGAAAAGAGTATTTACTTTAAATTATACCTAAAATAACATTTTCATTTTAAAACTCTTTAATGTGACCATTATCTCTAGTTTACGTTAATATGACTTATGTTTATCAAACTATCCCATTGAGAAGGAATTTGTAATGCAATGTAGTATTAGCGTTGAACGTAGATCTTATGATGGATGGGTCCCGTGAGACAGCGCGATTGGTAAGACAATACCTTTCTCCAAATGTTGGGAGGAGGTCTTGAGGTCAAACCCTGCTAGATCTCCGGGACGAATTATGTAATGGCTGCTATGAGCTAAACTGATTTCAGTGATTGTAAATGATTTATACCTAATATAAATCGAGTAATTTCTATCGAGGAAAAAAAAGATCTTATGATAGATAACCTATCCCATCCAAAAAAGTTGGTTATTACATGACTTGTTCCTTTCTTTCAATAATATTTAAGCTTTATCTAAAGTCCTTGAAATTCGAAAACTCTAGCTTTTAATAATTTGTTGAGAAAATTTAAAAAAGTTGGTTATTACATGACTTGTTCCTTTCTTTCAATAATATTTAAGCTTTAACTAAAACACCCTAAAGTCCTTGAAATTCGAAAACTCTAGCTTTTAATAATTTGTTGAGAAAATTTTAATTTTAATCTTTTGATCAATTCAAAGATCCCAAAAATATATTAAATCACATTTCTTATTAAATAAAATTACAATGTTAACGTACTAAAATTTCAATAAAAAAACAAAACATTTTAATTAAACACTTCACCCGCTCCCTTTCATGATTCCCTCCTTTCCAATCACCTAATTTGGAATAGAGTGATTATTTTATATATAATATATAATAATTTATCTAGAAGAAACCATATGATTCACTACATATCACATGACATCATGTATTCTACTTTCATATATACACACCGACAGAGAGAAGATGATGGTAGTATGCACATGGGACAAGACCCTTCCCTCCCCATGATAAGGACTTGCCACTCCACCTAATTGTAACTCTAGTGTGTGATGTGATGTGATGGCTTGATCAATCACTCCAAAGCACTGTCTGTCCACATTTCACCTACTATGGTGTCAATTTCATCTCCTAAGATGCTAGCTATGTTGTAACTAGTAATCCATTTACATCAATTCTAAATTGCCAACTAAGTTGTATAGGTAGTTTGTAATAGTTTAGATTTATTATTAAAAGGAATGTGATTTACTAATATTTCTTTTTATTTTAAGGATAATATTTCTTCTTATTTCAAGATGATAATAGGATTTTAAATAATCATAATAATATATTCATTAAGAGTTTAACATGTTATTTCCGAAAATTGATCTTGAGTGGAGAGGATAATAATCATTCCTTCCAATTACTCTAAATTCGAGTGACTAATAAATATGTCACATAATGACTATTTCTTAGAAACTATACAAATTGACTAGTTCTTACAAACTATAAAAATTGAGATAATAAATAAACTCTAAATTAAATATATAAATTGAAAAATAATTAAGTTTTAATTTCAATATAAAAATTAAAAAATTAAACAAATTTTTTTATAAAAACATCACAATATTATAAACATGTCATATCTAACAATAAATGTTTTTAAAAAATATAAAAATAAAAATATATAAAATTGATTACATCATAATCAAAACAACACATGGAAAAGGAAAACAATTTTTTAATTGATATTTTAGTAAACAAAAGTGTAATGACATGTGAAAGTTTCACATGGCATTTAAAAATTTAATATATTGTTTTTTTTTTTAAATATTGAAAAACTTTGAAAAAATTTATAATATAAAATAAAATTAAAAATTTATAATATAAAATAAAATTAATATAAAGTTAAATTTTCTAATTATATTTCTTAATTTTTTAATAAAAATTAATAAAATTTTATAGTTAATTAAATGAATTTTAACTTTCAACAAAATTCTTATTAAAATTAAATAAAAAATTAATTAAAACATATTTAATTCTTATTCACCAATTTATTTTGTTTTTATTTAATAAGTTCACCCTAAAACCAATTTACAGCGATATACAGCTAATTATCAAGACCGCCGGGAGACTGTCTCGGTTCGTAATCATGACCGCTGGGAAGTCTCCATCAATATTGATGGACGTTTTTAAAATGTTGTCCATTAAAATACAAAATTAAGGGAACGAGGACCAAATACCCCACACCGACAGCAAAAGAGATTCATTGGTAACTAACCATGGTTAAGGAAGTAACCCGGATCCACCGAACGTCGTCTTGTCCACCAGTAACGCCAGCTGCATTGCACAAATCTAGGCCCATGGTTTCGTTGGTAGCACAGCATGCTTAGATTTTGAGGGAGAGTGAGAGTGAAGAGATCTCAGGAAACCTTTTGCTTGCTTGTGCTTGAAGAAGAGTTCCTGGATTTGGACCTGGATCTGGCCATTGAGTAGCATTCAAGATAGGTAAAGTAAAGTGATCAGCAAGAGTAATCGACAACATGGGTTTCTCTGATACCAATACCAACATGAGGGTCCAGAGTCGTTGGTGCTTCACATCTGGGATTTTGCTGGGATTAACACTAATTATAGCATTTGCATTCTCCCCCACTGGTAAGGTTCTTAATCCAACCCACATTTCGGTGCAACTGATTTTTCTGATTGTATTTTTTCTTCAGGGACAGTGATCTATCCTGCCATTGCTCTTTAAACCCTTTCACTTTCATTCCAGTGTTCATCAGACTTTCTCATTTTCATTCGAGTGCTCATTTTGCTTTAAAAAAACGTTACCAGTGCTCATCTTGCTTTAGAAAAACGTTACCAGACCTCTTTTATTTTCAATTGAATGCAAAATACTGCTAGATCTCAGATGCAGAGGCTCTGCAACTGATGTATTCATTATTTGTTTAGAAGATACGGTGATTATTTTCTTTAGAGTTTAGATCCAGGGCTCTCTTTTACAATCTGTTGATTGAAGTGTGATTTTGTTTATGTAGGAGCGTATGATCCACTAGATCCAAACGGCAACATAACAATAAAATGGGATATCATGTCCTGGACACCGGATGGATATCTGGTAAGTACGCGCCCACACCACAGTACACACTCATGCTCGTCTCTTGCAGAGATCCTTCATAGACTAGTTTTTGCTTTGAAGTAGTTGCAAAAAAGTTAGGGATCCACAGCGGTTGTAATGAGTATCCAAACCTGATACTTGTACCCATTGCACTTTTTGAAAGAAAATGTTATTGCACTCATTGTTTAAATTTATAGAGGACACCCATATATGTGTTTGCTTGTAGTTTTGTGATATTCCCGCTATGGTCCCCAAGCAGTATTCAAATGTCCCAAAGACAAGTTGTTGTCTTAGCTGGTAGAGCTGCAGCCTGCCCCAGGTTCAACTTTTTGAAGATAGGTCTTGCATGTTAATATTTTACTTCTCTTATGGTCTGTACATTCAATATAAAGATAAAAGTCATGGCTCTGTGTTATTAACAGTTAGACATCTCCACCTTACACCCACCGAGACACCTAATTCTTCCATGAAATTTATGTTTAGTGAGCATTCTCATCAAGGCTATGCCTCTGTGGGATTATGATCCGCATCTTATGGGTGCACAATCCTTACATAACCTTTCAATTTCTGCCACTAGTGAGCTTACCGTAAGGGGAAGAAGTTTGGTAAAGGGAGAGATGCAGACAGAGAATACCTATAAGAAAACATTTACTTGTAATCATGTGCACCACTGGTCTAAAAAAACTTCCGTTTTTACCCTTACAGGCTGTTGTGACTATAAACAATTTTCAGCAGTACAGACACATACAAAGTCCTGGATGGACTTTAGGGTGGACTTGGGCAAAGAAGGAGGTGATTTGGTCAATGGTTGGTGCTCAGACAACAGAGCAAGGGGATTGTTCTAAGTACAAAGGAAATATTCCACATTGTTGCAACAAAAATCCCACTGTTGTTGATTTATTACCAGGGACTCCTTACAACCAACAGATTGCTAATTGCTGTAAAGGTGGAGTGATTGCATCTTGGGCCCAAGATCCAGTTAATGCTGTAAGTGCCTTCCAAGTAAGTGTGGGTAATGCAGGAACCACTAACACAACAGTGCGCTTGCCCAAAAATTTTACTCTCAAGGCACCTGGACCAGGGTATACTTGTGGCCCTGCAAAGAAAGTCCGGGCGAGTAAGTTCCTTACTACAGATGGCCGTCGAGTCACTCAAGCACTCAGTAAGTTTGTTTCCTCTACGCAAATATTTCTGGACTATGATTATCTCAAGTTTCTGGCATCTTCTCATTAGGCATTTTACTCTTGTAACATGCTGTTTTCCTAATTGATGAAATGGTTTTCCTTTTGCAGTGACATGGAATATAACGTGTACATACTCCCAATTTCTAGCGCAGAAAACACCAAGTTGCTGTGTCTCACTATCATCGTTCTACAATGATACCATAGTTCCGTGTCCAGCTTGTACATGTGGTTGCCAGAATAATATTACCCAACCGGGCACTTGTGTTGAGTAAGTTCACCATTTTATGCTTTTCAGCAGTGATTGGATGTGATTGCTACATGATGAACTTGACTTTTTAAATAGCCTTCAGCATACATCACTAGTCATATGAATGTGTATCTCCACTTTATTGCATAGGTTGTGTTGCCAAACCTTAGCATCCTACTTCAATTTGAGTTTGTGAAGACATTGATCAACTGTTAAACAAAGTAACTTATATCTCAACAAGTAGGAGATAACTTTCTAGGCTTTTTCTTGGTGAATGGAAATTGGTACTAACGATTTGCTGTCTGCAATGTCCATGCAGGAGTGACTCACCAGTACTGCCTTCTCTGTTAAACACGTCGCCAAAAAACTTAGCCCCTCTGATACAATGCACCCCTCACATGTGCCCAATCAAAATACATTGGCATGTCAAGTTGAATTACAAGGAGTATTGGCGAGTGAAAGTTACAATTACAAATTTCAATTACAGGATGAATTACACACAATGGAACATTGTTGTCCAGCACCCAAATTTCGATAATGTGACCCAATTGTTCAGCTTCAACTACAAGCCATTAACACCATATGGGAAAATAAGTAAGTATATCTTTTGTGCCCAGAGTTCTTGTCCTAGTATTCTGGTTCAGTGGTCAGAACCTTGAAGTTACGTTTTATTCTAGATTTCCTTGATGCCCTTACAACTAACTTTGAGATAACCTGCTCTACAGATGATACTGCAATGCTTTGGGGAGTTAAATACTATAATGACATGCTCATGCAGGCTGGGGAAATGGGAAATGTGCAATCCGAACTGCTGTTTCAGAAAGATAAGCAAACATTTACTTTCAAACAAGGGTGGGGCTTTCCTCGGAGAGTATACTTCAATGGTGATGATTGTGTGTTGCCACCACCAGATGCATATCCATGGTTACCAAACGGGAGTCCTTCTCCAAGGGATGGGAAAGTCTTTCTTTTGATTGTTTCTCTTGTGGTTTCAGCATGTTTGTTAGCCTTCCTATAGGAGGATACTATCAATATTTATGGAACAAAGAAGTCCTTGGAGTTCGAAGGATGGGCAGAGCACATTAGAGGATAGTGTCAGTGCAGGGCTGATCTCATGTTAGAACATCGTTGGAAAAGACTTCTATGGTGTTGAGTGTGCAAAGCTTCTATATATCATAGTAGCACAGAAACCATGTGGGTCGTTATGTTGTAGGGCACCAAGAGTTGGGTGCCTAGGCCCTAAACCTGTACTTGAATGTGTTACAGATAATTCTTTGGTAAGGTAATCACCTTGTTAGACATCTTGTAGACGATTCTTTTGTCATGTATCATTGAACTGCAAAGTAACTTTAAATTATGTTCAATTCCAAGTAGTAGCTGAAGAGAGGGTCAGATTTGGTCTGTAAGTTTTTCTTGAGTTTCATGATGAGAACTCTATGCATGCCAGAAGCAGCCTCTATGAACTGCTAAATGAGTGAAATTGCTTTATGTATTATGTAATTTATTAGAAGTCAGAACTAGGGACTTATTAAGATTATTAATTATTAGCATTTCTTAGTGGTTTCATTATTTCTATAGCGGATTGAGGTGCCACCTCAGATGATGGAGGTATGTTCTGTCCTGCAAGATTAGTATTATTATTATGCTAAGGGAAGGTCCTTGTATATCTATTACTTATTATCATCTACTCTTTTGACGGTTGTCAAAATTCACTGCGCAGAGAGCAGTATGTTCAATAACATGAGTGTCTGAAAACTTAATTCCTTTGTATTCATACTGCAGTTTGAATGAGTTTGACAATATGCTGTGATAGAACGGGCCAGTTTATATTTCCTGGTAAATGTAAATATCCTGCGACAGATCTATTTCTTTTATTACCAGTTGCCATTAACAAACAATCTATTGCAAGAGGTTTTGTAAATGGTTAATGGAATGTTCACTGGTCTGACTCACCGAACTCAGTCACTCTCTTGTAATCTTTGGAATATTTTAAAGTTACAATGTACTCTTTGTTGGCAGCTAGATGGGAGGGAGAGTGATTTTACAATTTGCAATTATGGCACGGGCATTCAGATTAGAGGAAATTTGGGTCTAAAATGGACCTTATAAGCTAAAGTTGAGTAGGAAATTTAACAATCAACAAGAACACAACCAGAAATGGGTAAACAATAATTGTTGATTTGGAGATATCAGAGTCAAACATGATTATTGTCCTATTTATATTTGATAATAGTTAACCACATATAAACCTTATTAAGATGATAGAAGGGTCATTTTGGAATATCATATGTATTTTATATAAGCACAAGGCAGTAAAATAGTAAAAATTAATTGATTATTTTAACAGAAGATGGGCAAGAAAGAAATTTTCATTAACTTGACATCTAGGAGAATGGTTCAGCGGAAGAATATACCCAAGTGACCTCCATTTTCGTTGCAACCAAAGATTTATCAGATTCCCGTTACTGTAATTACCAATAATTGGGTCTGGCTTCCCGTGCAACTTGGCAAATAATTTCCTTTGATGAATCCTGAATTTCAAGATGATAATACCATGGCCAGGAAAACAGAAATAAATCACATTAACATAAAACACACAGGACTGTTTCTTAAGAGGCAATGCCAATGTTGTGTTATTAAATGACTCACACAAATGTATGCATGCATCCGTGTACATTCGCACATATCGATATGGACTCGTGTATATATACGAGTTACTATATATTTAAGGTTGCTTTGTGTATCCTTGGGATGGTCAGCATGCCCGGCAGACCAACATGGGTCATGCCATATAGGCCTTTTGGCTTTGCAGAGCAACAAAGTTCATATTGTTAAGCTCACGGGTCCCATGCCGTGTGCGCCTATATAAGTGAGAATATTACCTCTTCAAACTTTTCAAGATAAGGCCAAACATCAAAGTGAGAAACCCAATGTGGCAGAGCTTTTTCTGTTCTAAATGGTACTCTCAATTTATGTGAATGTTGTGTATGAAGTATTTTCTCGATTTTTTGGTTGCGTTTAGTTCGTTGGGCCTCCGGAATGAGCTGAGTCACCTAACAACCACAACCATGGAATTCAGGATCAAGTAAGGATGCACATTTGATACATTTATAAATTTAGCAATTTGATGATTTGGAATATGAGAATTAAAATTTAGCAGATATTTTACTTTATTAAAAAAATTGTCTTATCCATGAGAGATCTATATGTCAGGTAGGTAAATATTTTATGATACAAAAAAGTGCCTTACCACAATGATTTGAGGTGCAATGTTCAATCCTTGCTGCTCAATTCCGAGTATCATTTCCTCTTCCAATGCTTTAACTTGATCCAATATGAACACAACCTGTTTTCCATAACTGTGTTTTAGAAGAGTTATTGAAAAATAAACAATAATTGTGGAGTACTTTAAATATTTACTCTAATCAACTACTTAAAACTCAAATGGCTGCTGTAAAAGAAAATAAAGGTCTCCAATGGTAATTGATATGTACAATCTTGGTATATATATAGAGATGGGAAAGAAGAAAGATGCTCATCGGAAATACAAATACAAAATGCCACAACATTTTCTATGGTTGTAAATTGTAGTGCATCTTGAACTAAAAAAAATATATGCAGATCACTGTACCTTCCCACCAGTGTCTGGTAATCCCAAAACATCTGCCTGGCCAAAGTAACACCACGAGGTGGGAATATTACCACACAGAAGGGTATTTTTCCTAATTTTTTTTCTTCCAACATAGCTGGATCAGGCGCCACCAGAATTTCCAAGAGTAAATGTATCATATCCAATGCATGGCCTGCATTATCTTCCCATCCTTTCTCCTGTCCAATGTTTTGAAACCTATGGAATTGAAATATACATCGTATTTCGTCTTTAGTGGTCAATCTAGAAGAATTTCCAACTTTCACCTGGATTCTACAGAAGGCATCTAGTGATTAAGGAGCTAAGTAACAGGACATGTGTCTTAGCTATGGCTTACCTGTTCGACTATAAAAACAGTTTAAGCTGCCATTCTTACCTGTTCGACTATAATAAACAGTTTAAGCTGTTCTTCTTACCTGTACGACTATAATAAACAGTTTAAGTGGTTATTTTTTCACTTTCAATTGTATGGAAAGATCTCTTACCGGTTTCATTGTTTTACGGGTTTCATTGTGTAGGTGAAGGATCGAGATTTGAAGGGATTGCAAGTGTTTAGTAAATGTTCTATTTTCTAAAAAATTGAATTTTTATGTTTATATTTCATTATATATATAAAAAGCATGTTCTCTGTGTCCTGTTTCTGGGGTTGAAGTATCTTGTGTTGGACCTTTGCATTTCTTTGTCCTGTGTTGTCCTCGTGTCAGACACTTGTATTTCTATGTCCTCCGTACCCCGTGTCATGTGACTTAGCTAAGGAGTTACCTGTGATCCAACTCTTCATATGGTGTATCCTTTGGAAGGCTAGATAATATTTCCTCTGCCTTGCTTGAGGCTAATTGAAGCTGAGAGACTTTTTATGTCATCCATATCCATCTGCACTATTAAATATTGAGTAAACAATTAGTCTGACCTTTATTCTTTTATTTGCAGAAATTCATGGGATATTATCCGTCTGGGAGATGAGAGGGAATTGACAATATTCAAAAAGCGAAAAACAAAAAATATTATTTGAAATGATCCAAACATACCATATGATTCAAATACAATCTGAGAGGACTTTGTTTCCATCTTCAGTGTGAGGTATCTGATAACTATTTGTACTTGGTATCAACTATGAATGAGTGAGTTACTTATGGTACCTTAGTTAAGCTTTGACACAAAACTAACAGAGCAAGAAAACAAGAAAGTTTACCCGTCCTTGATAGTTATGCCCCTGCATAAAATCCAACAATCGCTGCGTGCTTTCTCCATCACGAAAGAGACACGATGAGAGATGCTTGCTTAATGGATTCCTTTTCCAATTGATGAAGCCCTTCGCCATATGGGCAAAAGAGGCATTGAAGTATTCAAAATCCAGTTCCAATGCAATTCATCCTTGTCCTTGCAGATACGTCACACTTGCAAATTCAAATTTTAGAAGATGATACATTACATAAAAGGATATAGACATTGGTGTGGCATAAAGGCTACTTTCTTTGTGTGTAGTTTACAGGGGGTTACTTGGTGAAAATTGAAAACCCTCTGAAAATTTACGTGACATTCTTCCTATTTCTACTACTCACTTTGTGCTAAACTTAAAAAGAAATTAATCTAGCGTCTTTTACTAAATTTACCATTTTGTTAAAGAACTTTCATGTCAAATATTTCATTCCTCAGTTGTATTGGGTGCTAATATGATTTGCAAATTAATTTGATAATGTGAATATTTTTTTCGGAGGAAGACCTTGTGGGAAAACCGAAGGAATGCTTCTCCACATTTGTGGATGACATCTCTAGTAAGTTTGTTGGTGTAGGCTCGTGTGCCTCACCCAAGGGGATTCAAATTGGGCCCCTACATGCATGGAACTAGCCAAATGCCCAACAACATTGAAGACAACCTGTTGAGCTAACCCATTTTATCGACTTACCAATATATCAAGATATTTTAGCTTTGGATTTGAATTGTCCCTCTTTAAACTATCAGCTTTTATTAGACCAGGGTACCAAATGACTCCACCAGCATACAGAATTCGCTAACGCTAGAAAGTCCTAAAATGTTCGATACAATTTCACCAAGAGAAATGAGGTGCTCTACGATCCGGAAGGAGGAGATCTTTGTTACTTGATTGTTACTTGAAGTGTGTGAAATGCCAAAAAAAGTTGCATTTAAAAAATGTTGAATATAGACATAAACTCTAGATCTATTGATCATCCAGAAATTTGCATATGAATTTTTTTAATTCCTTGAGGTGCTTAATAGATCCAGGATTAAGATGGATCTATGCTGTTGTAATCCCTTACCATTGCTCATCCAATCCACAAGGCATCCCTTAAGCTGTAATGGATCTATGCTGTTGTAATCCCTTACCATTGCTCATTTACAAGGCATCCCTTGAAGTGAAGGTATTCGGGCACAGTAAGCTGGTCTGTGGAAACATTCTCAACATTGATACAAACATACTCCCAAATTCCAGGCTTTGGTTGTATGGCCAAACCAATAAAAGGTGGGAGAAGGACAACTTCCTGCACATCAATGATTTTCCACTATGAACATCTAAAATACTGAGCTCATAAACACGCATACATATAATTGATATGTCCGATCGTATAGACCTATGTACTGCAAGATATGCCCAAATTAAACGCCCATTGTTGAATCTTCTTCCTTTCATCCTGACCTTCTATGACTGCTGCAAGCTCGTGAAATGACTACTGTGGATGGAGAGTCTGTTTGCCTTAGGCTATATGCCTATAACAAAAGCACTTCACACGGAAGAAAATCCACATGCATGAAATCGCATTCTACTCGTCTCAAGCTGAAGTACAAAATTGTTATTCTCATAATCTCTTTATTGATTGCAAAACACAAACCTAATATAACCATCCATACACATTGGATATTATATAAAATCTATTGTAATACCTCTATTGATTGCAAAACACAAACCTAATATAACCATCCATACACATTGGATATTATATAAAATCTATTGTAATACCTCTAGGTCAAATTCCAATTGTAGATGTACATTAGTGCCTTTGTATATATGTTTTGAGGCTAGGGTGTTTGTGTGGTTATTGGGTTGAAGAGCCTAGAGACAAAAAGATCAGCGAGCCTATCATTTGTAATATGTAATCACACTCGGATTATTAATAAAAATACATCACCACACAAAAAGAGTATGTGGGGTTAGAACTCCACACTAGAGGGAAAGGGGGCTAAGGGTCTAGGAAGAGGGCCTTAAGCCCAGCCAAAGGGGACTTAAGGCAAGTGAATATTTTAATAATATTTTCTAAAGTTTAATTTATGGGATATATATTTATCCTAAGTTCCCAACGCTGATGAAAGTATCACCAAGTGGGGACCATGTAGTCCCTATCATGACAAGTGTCAAGTTGGGAACATGCAAATATATTGTGGGAACTTAGTGTATTTTTCCATCATTTTAATCATTCTCTCATCATTCTCATTTCCTCTCACGTTCACTTTTGCCATCCATAGTCGTACCTGTACTTGGGAAGCTTTGGAGCTGATTGTAACCAGTAAATCTGTGTACTTTGAG
>JASDQU010736617.1:268274-285192 GCA_032191745.1 Picea mariana
AAAGTCCTTGAAATTCGAAAACTCTAGCTTTTAATAATTTGTTGAGAAAATTTTAATTTTAATCTTTTGATCAATTCAAAGATCCCAAAAATATATTAAATCACATTTCTTATTAAATAAAATTACAATGTTAACGTACTAAAATTTCAATAAAAAAACAAAACATTTTAATTAACACTTCGCCCGCCCCCTTTCATGATTCCCTCCTTTCCAATCACCTAATTCGGAATAGAGTGATTATTTTATATATAATATATAATAATTTATATAGAAGAAACCATATGATTCACTACATATCACATGACATCATGTATTCTACTCTCATATATACACACCGACAGAGAGAAGATGATGGTAGTATGCACATGGGACAAGACCCTTCCCTCCCCATGATAAGGACTTGCCACTCCACCTAATTGTAACTCTAGTGTGTGATGTGATGTGATGGCTTGATCAATCACTCCAAAGCAATGTCTGTCCACATTTCACCTACTATGGTGTCAATTTCATCTCCTAAGATGCTAGCTATGTTGTAACTTGTAATCCATTTACATCAATTCTAAGTTGCCAACTAAGTTGTATAGGTAGTTTGTAATAGTTTAGATTTATTATTAAAAGGAATGTGATTTACTAATATTTCTTTTTATTTTAAGGATAATATTTCTTCTTATTGCAAGGATGATGATAGCAAGGATGATGATAGGATTTTAAATAATCACAATAATATATTTATTAAGAGTTTAACATGTTATTTCCGAAAATTGATCTTGAGTGGAGAGGAATAATAATTATTCCTTTCAACTACTCTAAATTCGAGTGACTAATAAAATTAGTCACATAATGACTATTTCTTAGAAACTATAGAAATTGACTAATTCTTACAAACTATAAAAATTGAGATAATAAATAAACTCTAAATTAAATATATAAATTGAAAAATAATTAAATTTTAATTTCAATATAAAAATTAAAAAATTAATTTTTTTTTTATAAAAACATCACAATATTATAAACATGTCATATCTATCAATAAATGTTTTTAAAAAATATAAAAATAAAAATATATAAAATTGATTACATCATAATAAAATAAAAATAAAAATAAAAATATATAAAATTGATTACATCATAATCAAAACAACACATGGAAAAGGAGAACAATTTTTTTATTGATATTTTAGTAAACAAAAGTGTAATGACATGTGAAAGTTTCACAGGCATTTAAAAAAAATTCCATATTAAATATTTTTAATTTTATTTTTCCTATTTTAAAAATAAAATTACTCTATTAAATATATCTATAACCCCTTTAACCAATTAAAAAATAAAATAAATATTAGAAATTTTAAAATTTATGTTTAGTTTAAAAAAATTCAATTTAGTATATTGTTTTTTTTTTAAATATTGAAAAATTTTTGAAAAATTTATAATATAAAATAAAATTAAAAATTTATAATATAGAATTAAATTAATATAAAGTTAAATACTCTAATTATATTTCTTAATTTTTTAATAAAAATTAATAAAATTTTATAGTTAATCAAATGAATTTTAACTTTCAACAAAATTCTTATTAAAATTAAATAAAAAATTAATTAAAACATATTTAATTCTTATTCAACAATTTATTTTGTTTTTATTTAATAAGTTCACCCTAAAACCAATTTACAGCGATATACAGCTAATTATCAAGACCGCCGGGAGACTGTCTCGGTTCGTAATCATGACCGCTGGGAAGTCTCCATCAATATTGATGGACGTTTTTAAAATGTTGTCCATTAAAATACAAAATTAAGGGAACGAGGACCAAATACCCCACACCGACAGCAAAAGAGATTCATTGGTAACTAACCATGGTTAAGGAAGTAACCCGGATCCACCGAACGTCGTCTTGTCCACCAGTAACGCCAGCTGCATTGCACAAATCTAGGCCCATGGTTTCGTTGGTAGCACAGCATGCTTAGATTTTGAGGGAGAGTGAGAGTGAAGAGATCTCAGGAAACCTTTTGCTTGCTTGTGCTTGAAGAAGAGTTCCTGGATTTGGACCTGGATCTGGCCATTGAGTAGCATTCAAGATAGGTAAAGTAAAGTGATCAGCAAGAGTAATCGACAACATGGGTTTCTCTGATACCAATACCAACATGAGGGTCCAGAGTCGTTGGTGCTTCACATCTGGGATTTTGCTGGGATTAACACTAATTATAGCATTTGCATTCTCCCCCACTGGTAAGGTTCTTAATCCAACCCACATTTCGGTGCAACTGATTTTTCTGATTGTATTTTTTCTTCAGGGACAGTGATCTATCCTGCCATTGCTCTTTAAACCCTTTCACTTTCATTCCAGTGTTCATCAGACTTTCTCATTTTCATTCGAGTGCTCATTTTGCTTTAAAAAAACGTTACCAGTGCTCATCTTGCTTTAGAAAAACGTTACCAGACCTCTTTTATTTTCAATTGAATGCAAAATACTGCTAGATCTCAGATGCAGAGGCTCTGCAACTGATGTATTCATTATTTGTTTAGAAGATACGGTGATTATTTTCTTTAGAGTTTAGATCCAGGGCTCTCTTTTACAATCTGTTGATTGAAGTGTGATTTTGTTTATGTAGGAGCGTATGATCCACTAGATCCAAACGGCAACATAACAATAAAATGGGATATCATGTCCTGGACACCGGATGGATATCTGGTAAGTACGCGCCCACACCACAGTACACACTCATGCTCGTCTCTTGCAGAGATCCTTCATAGACTAGTTTTTGCTTTGAAGTAGTTGCAAAAAAGTTAGGGATCCACAGCGGTTGTAATGAGTATCCAAACCTGATACTTGTACCCATTGCACTTTTTGAAAGAAAATGTTATTGCACTCATTGTTTAAATTTATAGAGGACACCCATATATGTGTTTGCTTGTAGTTTTGTGATATTCCCGCTATGGTCCCCAAGCAGTATTCAAATGTCCCAAAGACAAGTTGTTGTCTTAGCTGGTAGAGCTGCAGCCTGCCCCAGGTTCAACTTTTTGAAGATAGGTCTTGCATGTTAATATTTTACTTCTCTTATGGTCTGTACATTCAATATAAAGATAAAAGTCATGGCTCTGTGTTATTAACAGTTAGACATCTCCACCTTACACCCACCGAGACACCTAATTCTTCCATGAAATTTATGTTTAGTGAGCATTCTCATCAAGGCTATGCCTCTGTGGGATTATGATCCGCATCTTATGGGTGCACAATCCTTACATAACCTTTCAATTTCTGCCACTAGTGAGCTTACCGTAAGGGGAAGAAGTTTGGTAAAGGGAGAGATGCAGACAGAGAATACCTATAAGAAAACATTTACTTGTAATCATGTGCACCACTGGTCTAAAAAAACTTCCGTTTTTACCCTTACAGGCTGTTGTGACTATAAACAATTTTCAGCAGTACAGACACATACAAAGTCCTGGATGGACTTTAGGGTGGACTTGGGCAAAGAAGGAGGTGATTTGGTCAATGGTTGGTGCTCAGACAACAGAGCAAGGGGATTGTTCTAAGTACAAAGGAAATATTCCACATTGTTGCAACAAAAATCCCACTGTTGTTGATTTATTACCAGGGACTCCTTACAACCAACAGATTGCTAATTGCTGTAAAGGTGGAGTGATTGCATCTTGGGCCCAAGATCCAGTTAATGCTGTAAGTGCCTTCCAAGTAAGTGTGGGTAATGCAGGAACCACTAACACAACAGTGCGCTTGCCCAAAAATTTTACTCTCAAGGCACCTGGACCAGGGTATACTTGTGGCCCTGCAAAGAAAGTCCGGGCGAGTAAGTTCCTTACTACAGATGGCCGTCGAGTCACTCAAGCACTCAGTAAGTTTGTTTCCTCTACGCAAATATTTCTGGACTATGATTATCTCAAGTTTCTGGCATCTTCTCATTAGGCATTTTACTCTTGTAACATGCTGTTTTCCTAATTGATGAAATGGTTTTCCTTTTGCAGTGACATGGAATATAACGTGTACATACTCCCAATTTCTAGCGCAGAAAACACCAAGTTGCTGTGTCTCACTATCATCGTTCTACAATGATACCATAGTTCCGTGTCCAGCTTGTACATGTGGTTGCCAGAATAATATTACCCAACCGGGCACTTGTGTTGAGTAAGTTCACCATTTTATGCTTTTCAGCAGTGATTGGATGTGATTGCTACATGATGAACTTGACTTTTTAAATAGCCTTCAGCATACATCACTAGTCATATGAATGTGTATCTCCACTTTATTGCATAGGTTGTGTTGCCAAACCTTAGCATCCTACTTCAATTTGAGTTTGTGAAGACATTGATCAACTGTTAAACAAAGTAACTTATATCTCAACAAGTAGGAGATAACTTTCTAGGCTTTTTCTTGGTGAATGGAAATTGGTACTAACGATTTGCTGTCTGCAATGTCCATGCAGGAGTGACTCACCAGTACTGCCTTCTCTGTTAAACACGTCGCCAAAAAACTTAGCCCCTCTGATACAATGCACCCCTCACATGTGCCCAATCAAAATACATTGGCATGTCAAGTTGAATTACAAGGAGTATTGGCGAGTGAAAGTTACAATTACAAATTTCAATTACAGGATGAATTACACACAATGGAACATTGTTGTCCAGCACCCAAATTTCGATAATGTGACCCAATTGTTCAGCTTCAACTACAAGCCATTAACACCATATGGGAAAATAAGTAAGTATATCTTTTGTGCCCAGAGTTCTTGTCCTAGTATTCTGGTTCAGTGGTCAGAACCTTGAAGTTACGTTTTATTCTAGATTTCCTTGATGCCCTTACAACTAACTTTGAGATAACCTGCTCTACAGATGATACTGCAATGCTTTGGGGAGTTAAATACTATAATGACATGCTCATGCAGGCTGGGGAAATGGGAAATGTGCAATCCGAACTGCTGTTTCAGAAAGATAAGCAAACATTTACTTTCAAACAAGGGTGGGGCTTTCCTCGGAGAGTATACTTCAATGGTGATGATTGTGTGTTGCCACCACCAGATGCATATCCATGGTTACCAAACGGGAGTCCTTCTCCAAGGGATGGGAAAGTCTTTCTTTTGATTGTTTCTCTTGTGGTTTCAGCATGTTTGTTAGCCTTCCTATAGGAGGATACTATCAATATTTATGGAACAAAGAAGTCCTTGGAGTTCGAAGGATGGGCAGAGCACATTAGAGGATAGTGTCAGTGCAGGGCTGATCTCATGTTAGAACATCGTTGGAAAAGACTTCTATGGTGTTGAGTGTGCAAAGCTTCTATATATCATAGTAGCACAGAAACCATGTGGGTCGTTATGTTGTAGGGCACCAAGAGTTGGGTGCCTAGGCCCTAAACCTGTACTTGAATGTGTTACAGATAATTCTTTGGTAAGGTAATCACCTTGTTAGACATCTTGTAGACGATTCTTTTGTCATGTATCATTGAACTGCAAAGTAACTTTAAATTATGTTCAATTCCAAGTAGTAGCTGAAGAGAGGGTCAGATTTGGTCTGTAAGTTTTTCTTGAGTTTCATGATGAGAACTCTATGCATGCCAGAAGCAGCCTCTATGAACTGCTAAATGAGTGAAATTGCTTTATGTATTATGTAATTTATTAGAAGTCAGAACTAGGGACTTATTAAGATTATTAATTATTAGCATTTCTTAGTGGTTTCATTATTTCTATAGCGGATTGAGGTGCCACCTCAGATGATGGAGGTATGTTCTGTCCTGCAAGATTAGTATTATTATTATGCTAAGGGAAGGTCCTTGTATATCTATTACTTATTATCATCTACTCTTTTGACGGTTGTCAAAATTCACTGCGCAGAGAGCAGTATGTTCAATAACATGAGTGTCTGAAAACTTAATTCCTTTGTATTCATACTGCAGTTTGAATGAGTTTGACAATATGCTGTGATAGAACGGGCCAGTTTATATTTCCTGGTAAATGTAAATATCCTGCGACAGATCTATTTCTTTTATTACCAGTTGCCATTAACAAACAATCTATTGCAAGAGGTTTTGTAAATGGTTAATGGAATGTTCACTGGTCTGACTCACCGAACTCAGTCACTCTCTTGTAATCTTTGGAATATTTTAAAGTTACAATGTACTCTTTGTTGGCAGCTAGATGGGAGGGAGAGTGATTTTACAATTTGCAATTATGGCACGGGCATTCAGATTAGAGGAAATTTGGGTCTAAAATGGACCTTATAAGCTAAAGTTGAGTAGGAAATTTAACAATCAACAAGAACACAACCAGAAATGGGTAAACAATAATTGTTGATTTGGAGATATCAGAGTCAAACATGATTATTGTCCTATTTATATTTGATAATAGTTAACCACATATAAACCTTATTAAGATGATAGAAGGGTCATTTTGGAATATCATATGTATTTTATATAAGCACAAGGCAGTAAAATAGTAAAAATTAATTGATTATTTTAACAGAAGATGGGCAAGAAAGAAATTTTCATTAACTTGACATCTAGGAGAATGGTTCAGCGGAAGAATATACCCAAGTGACCTCCATTTTCGTTGCAACCAAAGATTTATCAGATTCCCGTTACTGTAATTACCAATAATTGGGTCTGGCTTCCCGTGCAACTTGGCAAATAATTTCCTTTGATGAATCCTGAATTTCAAGATGATAATACCATGGCCAGGAAAACAGAAATAAATCACATTAACATAAAACACACAGGACTGTTTCTTAAGAGGCAATGCCAATGTTGTGTTATTAAATGACTCACACAAATGTATGCATGCATCCGTGTACATTCGCACATATCGATATGGACTCGTGTATATATACGAGTTACTATATATTTAAGGTTGCTTTGTGTATCCTTGGGATGGTCAGCATGCCCGGCAGACCAACATGGGTCATGCCATATAGGCCTTTTGGCTTTGCAGAGCAACAAAGTTCATATTGTTAAGCTCACGGGTCCCATGCCGTGTGCGCCTATATAAGTGAGAATATTACCTCTTCAAACTTTTCAAGATAAGGCCAAACATCAAAGTGAGAAACCCAATGTGGCAGAGCTTTTTCTGTTCTAAATGGTACTCTCAATTTATGTGAATGTTGTGTATGAAGTATTTTCTCGATTTTTTGGTTGCGTTTAGTTCGTTGGGCCTCCGGAATGAGCTGAGTCACCTAACAACCACAACCATGGAATTCAGGATCAAGTAAGGATGCACATTTGATACATTTATAAATTTAGCAATTTGATGATTTGGAATATGAGAATTAAAATTTAGCAGATATTTTACTTTATTAAAAAAATTGTCTTATCCATGAGAGATCTATATGTCAGGTAGGTAAATATTTTATGATACAAAAAAGTGCCTTACCACAATGATTTGAGGTGCAATGTTCAATCCTTGCTGCTCAATTCCGAGTATCATTTCCTCTTCCAATGCTTTAACTTGATCCAATATGAACACAACCTGTTTTCCATAACTGTGTTTTAGAAGAGTTATTGAAAAATAAACAATAATTGTGGAGTACTTTAAATATTTACTCTAATCAACTACTTAAAACTCAAATGGCTGCTGTAAAAGAAAATAAAGGTCTCCAATGGTAATTGATATGTACAATCTTGGTATATATATAGAGATGGGAAAGAAGAAAGATGCTCATCGGAAATACAAATACAAAATGCCACAACATTTTCTATGGTTGTAAATTGTAGTGCATCTTGAACTAAAAAAAATATATGCAGATCACTGTACCTTCCCACCAGTGTCTGGTAATCCCAAAACATCTGCCTGGCCAAAGTAACACCACGAGGTGGGAATATTACCACACAGAAGGGTATTTTTCCTAATTTTTTTTCTTCCAACATAGCTGGATCAGGCGCCACCAGAATTTCCAAGAGTAAATGTATCATATCCAATGCATGGCCTGCATTATCTTCCCATCCTTTCTCCTGTCCAATGTTTTGAAACCTATGGAATTGAAATATACATCGTATTTCGTCTTTAGTGGTCAATCTAGAAGAATTTCCAACTTTCACCTGGATTCTACAGAAGGCATCTAGTGATTAAGGAGCTAAGTAACAGGACATGTGTCTTAGCTATGGCTTACCTGTTCGACTATAAAAACAGTTTAAGCTGCCATTCTTACCTGTTCGACTATAATAAACAGTTTAAGCTGTTCTTCTTACCTGTACGACTATAATAAACAGTTTAAGTGGTTATTTTTTCACTTTCAATTGTATGGAAAGATCTCTTACCGGTTTCATTGTTTTACGGGTTTCATTGTGTAGGTGAAGGATCGAGATTTGAAGGGATTGCAAGTGTTTAGTAAATGTTCTATTTTCTAAAAAATTGAATTTTTATGTTTATATTTCATTATATATATAAAAAGCATGTTCTCTGTGTCCTGTTTCTGGGGTTGAAGTATCTTGTGTTGGACCTTTGCATTTCTTTGTCCTGTGTTGTCCTCGTGTCAGACACTTGTATTTCTATGTCCTCCGTACCCCGTGTCATGTGACTTAGCTAAGGAGTTACCTGTGATCCAACTCTTCATATGGTGTATCCTTTGGAAGGCTAGATAATATTTCCTCTGCCTTGCTTGAGGCTAATTGAAGCTGAGAGACTTTTTATGTCATCCATATCCATCTGCACTATTAAATATTGAGTAAACAATTAGTCTGACCTTTATTCTTTTATTTGCAGAAATTCATGGGATATTATCCGTCTGGGAGATGAGAGGGAATTGACAATATTCAAAAAGCGAAAAACAAAAAATATTATTTGAAATGATCCAAACATACCATATGATTCAAATACAATCTGAGAGGACTTTGTTTCCATCTTCAGTGTGAGGTATCTGATAACTATTTGTACTTGGTATCAACTATGAATGAGTGAGTTACTTATGGTACCTTAGTTAAGCTTTGACACAAAACTAACAGAGCAAGAAAACAAGAAAGTTTACCCGTCCTTGATAGTTATGCCCCTGCATAAAATCCAACAATCGCTGCGTGCTTTCTCCATCACGAAAGAGACACGATGAGAGATGCTTGCTTAATGGATTCCTTTTCCAATTGATGAAGCCCTTCGCCATATGGGCAAAAGAGGCATTGAAGTATTCAAAATCCAGTTCCAATGCAATTCATCCTTGTCCTTGCAGATACGTCACACTTGCAAATTCAAATTTTAGAAGATGATACATTACATAAAAGGATATAGACATTGGTGTGGCATAAAGGCTACTTTCTTTGTGTGTAGTTTACAGGGGGTTACTTGGTGAAAATTGAAAACCCTCTGAAAATTTACGTGACATTCTTCCTATTTCTACTACTCACTTTGTGCTAAACTTAAAAAGAAATTAATCTAGCGTCTTTTACTAAATTTACCATTTTGTTAAAGAACTTTCATGTCAAATATTTCATTCCTCAGTTGTATTGGGTGCTAATATGATTTGCAAATTAATTTGATAATGTGAATATTTTTTTCGGAGGAAGACCTTGTGGGAAAACCGAAGGAATGCTTCTCCACATTTGTGGATGACATCTCTAGTAAGTTTGTTGGTGTAGGCTCGTGTGCCTCACCCAAGGGGATTCAAATTGGGCCCCTACATGCATGGAACTAGCCAAATGCCCAACAACATTGAAGACAACCTGTTGAGCTAACCCATTTTATCGACTTACCAATATATCAAGATATTTTAGCTTTGGATTTGAATTGTCCCTCTTTAAACTATCAGCTTTTATTAGACCAGGGTACCAAATGACTCCACCAGCATACAGAATTCGCTAACGCTAGAAAGTCCTAAAATGTTCGATACAATTTCACCAAGAGAAATGAGGTGCTCTACGATCCGGAAGGAGGAGATCTTTGTTACTTGATTGTTACTTGAAGTGTGTGAAATGCCAAAAAAAGTTGCATTTAAAAAATGTTGAATATAGACATAAACTCTAGATCTATTGATCATCCAGAAATTTGCATATGAATTTTTTTAATTCCTTGAGGTGCTTAATAGATCCAGGATTAAGATGGATCTATGCTGTTGTAATCCCTTACCATTGCTCATCCAATCCACAAGGCATCCCTTAAGCTGTAATGGATCTATGCTGTTGTAATCCCTTACCATTGCTCATTTACAAGGCATCCCTTGAAGTGAAGGTATTCGGGCACAGTAAGCTGGTCTGTGGAAACATTCTCAACATTGATACAAACATACTCCCAAATTCCAGGCTTTGGTTGTATGGCCAAACCAATAAAAGGTGGGAGAAGGACAACTTCCTGCACATCAATGATTTTCCACTATGAACATCTAAAATACTGAGCTCATAAACACGCATACATATAATTGATATGTCCGATCGTATAGACCTATGTACTGCAAGATATGCCCAAATTAAACGCCCATTGTTGAATCTTCTTCCTTTCATCCTGACCTTCTATGACTGCTGCAAGCTCGTGAAATGACTACTGTGGATGGAGAGTCTGTTTGCCTTAGGCTATATGCCTATAACAAAAGCACTTCACACGGAAGAAAATCCACATGCATGAAATCGCATTCTACTCGTCTCAAGCTGAAGTACAAAATTGTTATTCTCATAATCTCTTTATTGATTGCAAAACACAAACCTAATATAACCATCCATACACATTGGATATTATATAAAATCTATTGTAATACCTCTATTGATTGCAAAACACAAACCTAATATAACCATCCATACACATTGGATATTATATAAAATCTATTGTAATACCTCTAGGTCAAATTCCAATTGTAGATGTACATTAGTGCCTTTGTATATATGTTTTGAGGCTAGGGTGTTTGTGTGGTTATTGGGTTGAAGAGCCTAGAGACAAAAAGATCAGCGAGCCTATCATTTGTAATATGTAATCACACTCGGATTATTAATAAAAATACATCACCACACAAAAAGAGTATGTGGGGTTAGAACTCCACACTAGAGGGAAAGGGGGCTAAGGGTCTAGGAAGAGGGCCTTAAGCCCAGCCAAAGGGGACTTAAGGCAAGTGAATATTTTAATAATATTTTCTAAAGTTTAATTTATGGGATATATATTTATCCTAAGTTCCCAACGCTGATGAAAGTATCACCAAGTGGGGACCATGTAGTCCCTATCATGACAAGTGTCAAGTTGGGAACATGCAAATATATTGTGGGAACTTAGTGTATTTTTCCATCATTTTAATCATTCTCTCATCATTCTCATTTCCTCTCACGTTCACTTTTGCCATCCATAGTCGTACCTGTACTTGGGAAGCTTTGGAGCTGATTGTAACCAGTAAATCTGTGTACTTTGAGYGGAAAAAGTGGGTTGTCACGCCTGTGTKCATATTGAAGAAGTAGGTTGTCACGCATGTGAGCATTCTCTCTAGGTGAGAGAACTGTTGGGAATTGTTTTTCCTGTGTGTTAGGCAGTAGCTACAGAGTTTTGAGACTTTCTATTCGGCTTGTTGTTGAAGCCTCGAAAGGGAAGTGGGACAACTGAATTGCTGTTGAGCAGAGAAGGGGGGTGGGACGTGGGACAGGTTGTGAGAAATGGGAGGCTATAAGCTAGTTGTTGAAGTTGGCACCTTGACTTGAGCTTAATTTGGCTATCCGTTAGACCTTAATCCGGCTTAGGAAGCCCTGGTTCTGGTGGAGTTTTAGCCTCAACTCAGGAGTGACCTGCTGCTGAGAGATTATGAGCAACAGAGTCTATGGCTGGGAGAAACGTCGGTGGTCTGCATACAGTTGGTGATTTACCATTAAAAAATAGGTGTCTTTTATATGTTTACATGCTATTTACTGTGTATATTWTTCTGCTGAGTAATATATATACATTTATATTAATTTTGTATGCTTTATTTATATGTTTATGCATGAATTTGTTGGCTGTTTGTGTCGCATATTTGTATTCATATGCAAGGCATATTGTTAGTTAAAAACGGTATCAAAGAAAATAATTTGTGTGGCGTGGTCCAGCTTGGAGCTGGGGACGTTACATCTATGATATCTCATTACAAACATACACTTCAACAAGCAATTGGTTTGGAAGAAGACGTTGAAAACCTAAATGATAGAATTGGTCCAAGATGGAAGAGTATTGTTAGAATTGCTCCATGGTGCTTATAAGTTATATCCACAATGCTGTGTTTCAGTTTTATACTAAACACAGTGTCAACACAAGGTTCTTGCACATATTGCATCCTAATTCACGTGAGTGCTTAACTCACCATTTCAAAATATATGTCTTGTCAGTTTCATACTAAATACAGGGCAAACATAATGTTATTACACACATTACATATGAAGCCATAGTGAGAAGGTGGGTGCCTAATAAGAATGGGATCACATTTAAGCTTTTAAGCTCTTAGCTTTGCCATCTCAAAATGTCTATCAGTGTTTTCAGTTTTATACTCAATACAGGGCCAATACAATGTACAGTGGGGTGCCTAATAAAAGAGTATAAAGCCTTCAGCGTGGCTAACATATATATATGCGCTAAAGGCATTTAAATTCTACATTGCATGATGATTTGTATAGAAGATTACCTGGTAAAGAGCTTTTTGAGCAGAAAACGATTTTGCCTCACTATTTGTGGCAGAGCATTTGTTATACTCTCAAACCGTTGCTTGGAAGAAGCCATTTCTGTCAACCAAGAAGAAGGGAAGTAGATCACAATCCAAATATGTAGGAGACTTCCTGTTAATTCTCTTCAGATAAACTGAGAAAATGAATGAAACCAGACCACGATGTATATTTTTTTCTTAAAGCAACCGATTGCGAATCCAAGGCATGACAGGCATGAGGATTTCTAGAAACAGAAGGGATTTTATAGTCGATCCTTAGAATTCTCTCAAAAACATCAATTATCCAAAATGGCATTCAACTGCCGTTGAAGTAAACTGTTATACCAATTTGATTTTAAATCGGTCGTTTATGTATTCTGAAGATATATAAAATTGTTGCCAATGGGTTTTGAGTAACTTTAACTATTTTTAATTCAATTGTTTTTCTCGAACTAGAGATTTGGCAAAACATTATCCAATCTCTTTTCGGATTGAGAGCTAAAAATATCCGAATGCAAGGTAGACTTATATTCTCATGGAGACGAAAAAATCCACGGAAAAGAATGGAATATATTATGCAGTCCTGGTTGGATAAGTTACAGAAAATGCCTTCCAGAAAATATTAAAAAATACCAAAATTGAGATCTGAAACAAAAATATCTAATAATAAAATATAATATAAATATGAAATAAATATTTATGTTAAAATTTAGTGAAATTTCACATAACTAAAACACCATAACAATATAGTATTTACTAAAATAAAATTACAAACATACTACTATAACATTGTATTATTGGAAAAAACCCAATTTTAAAAGAATCCAATTAATTTTTTTTGAAGTCCAGCTCACTTGGATGGTATTCTTAAAATTAAAAAGATACCAATATTCAAAAAAGTCGAACTAATAATTTTTAAACTCCCGCTCAGTTGGGTATTGTTATGTACAGACATGTAGCTGAGTTTTCGTTTAAGCATTTGCAGGTGCCACTTTCTCTTGCTATATTAAAGGTTGGGCTTGATGGGGATGTCAAAGTATTCCGTGATGGAATCCTCTTGCAGGGAATTTTCTTCTTCCTTGGCCTCGATAATCCATGCCATCAGAAATACCTGAAGGTTATATAGAAGGCTCAGAGTCTTGTTGCTAATCTTTGAAAGTTACAGTTAATACCCTTTCCAATAAAAAACTGTGAAGCTGTATTTGAGAATCACATATAGCAGCACCACCGTCATAAGCTAGAAGGGGAGTAAAGCTTCTCATTCCAGGCATATGTGCACTAAATCTTCCCTAAAGCCACATTTGTCTTGGTTATTTTTCTCTTCATATATATATATATATGTGTGTGTAAACCCTTTGAGGTGATGGTATTTTACTGCAAAATCATATAAATATTACCATGAGATTATTTAATGGTTAAGAACACGTGTTTCATCTGAAAACGTCACAAGTTCAAATTTAGAGGGGGTAGGGTATGTATATCTACTAGCAGTCAAATGTCAAATCGCGATGCAGAGAAGTCCATTGTCCCACAAAAAAGAGGGTCTCATACACTAAATAGATGCATACACCAAATAAATGTCTGGCTTAGACCTTAAAATTAGATTATTTATTATTATGTTAACTTATAACACTTATATCGCATCGCAGCTGCTATTTACATCCTTACTTCACTACCTTCCCTATTATCGACATCCGAACTGATATTGACCTGAGTATACAAGCCTAAGACTTGTTTGAAATGATGGAAATGATTCGTAGAATGATCCGAATTATTTTGAGAACGAAATGAAAGCGGAAATATAATAAAGAAATACACAGATATATTGCTAGAAACACAGAGATACAGTAATATAAAATTTCTATTAATGAAAGAAATGTACAAAGACTGTAAAAATACAGAGTGAATGAACTTGCTAGAATGGTGACAGCTTATCTTTGAGAAGAGATGTGACGGCTACACTCATTCGCAAGAAGATGATGATGTTTACATTGAGGCTCCAAAGGCCTTTTTAACATAAAGAAAATCCAAAACCCTAACCCCGGAAGATGAAACGCCAAAAGGTTTGCGGGCCTCGATAGGGGTAGTTGATACGCTAACTCCCCGATGGCGTAACCTTTGCATACAATCTTTGTTTGGGGTGTTCGATACTTCGTCGAAAAGGTCTATCTAAGAAGTACAATTTACATCGGAGATAAGGGTATGCCGTCTAAAACTCTAGACCCCCTAAAAGTCCAAAAAAAATGTCATTTAGGGCCTCAAAATGACCCCGGAAATTTGGGACTCGAAAAACTATAAAAAACTGCCAAAATGAAAAACTGTTCTTTAAACTAATAGAAGAGGTGGATGACCACCGATATCCATCTAGATCATAGAATGAAAACTGTGCTGCTTTTAAATGATGGTCACGAATGTTATGACCATTAGATCTTACATTGAATTTCTTTGAGAACACATTCATATCTACTTGTGATATACAGGTGGTTCGTTTAGGGGGCATTCAAAGTATGTTGGAATTGCCCATTTGATATCATCATGTTCCAAGGAGTTCTGTGATCGAGACCTCTTAATGTGAACATTATTTGTACATCAAATGTGTCATGAAGTCCTCTATCCATCATTTTTATTGAGTGCTTGTAGTATTCATTGCAATGTACTATAGTCTATTTATTTTAAGTTCAACGGTGGTTGTAGTTCATTCTCTGATTGTGATATACATGTGGTTGATTTAGGAAGCATTCAAAGTATGTTGGAATTGGCCAGCTGATATCATCATGTTCTTGGGAGTTCTGTGATTGAGACCTCTCAATGTGAACATTATTTGTACGTCAAATATGTCATGAAGTCCTCTATTCATCTTCTTTATTGAGTGCTTGTATTATTCATTGCAATGTGCTATAGTCTATTTATTTTAAGTTCAATAGTGGTTGTAGTTCATTCTCTAATTGTGATTTACAGGTGGTTGATTTAGGAAGCATTCAAAGTCTGTTGGAATTGCCCAGCTGATATCATCTTGTTCTAGGGAGGTCTGTGATTAAGACCTCTCAATGTGAACATTATTTGTACTTAAAACATGTCATGAAGTCCTTTACATCTTCTTTATTGAGTGGTTGAAGTATTCATTATGAAATGTAGGATAGTCTATTTATTTTAAAAGTTTAATAGTGGTTATAGTTCATTTGTAAAGTCTAATGTTTGGATTTGATTTATTTATTTTTATATGTTTAGTTTAAATATTAGATTTTTTGAATCTTTTTTCTGGTTGCATTAGTTTTGTTTAACTGGTTAGAAATTTGAAAAAATTGATGGAATTGCAATTTGAAAGAATTGATGGAATTGTAGGTATTAATTGTTGAGATTGCATAATAAAGATGAATTAGAGGTTTTTCAGGGTACTGGATCCATTTGTGCATCCAAAACTACAATTCAAACAATAGAAAATTACAATTTCACCAACAATTATATCTCCTAATTTCAATAATAATTACCAGAAAAAATTAAAAAAATCTAACGTTTAGAATTCTAAGTTCAACGACTAAAATTTTATTTTCTACTCAATTCAACTCAACTGTTATGCGATCTATATGATTTCTGCACTAGAGACTTTCTCATGTCAATTCTGTTAGCGGGCCTAAGGATTTATGTTTTCTATCTCTGTTGATTCTTGAACGTATCCAGATAGTTGAAATCGTTTATGCCCCTAATTGTTTGGCCGAAAAGCTTCTTCTTCACACTGATAGATTGATTTTCATATCATTATACCATCTAAACACCACCACACTATATTATCAGACAATTTCGTATCTAGAAATTCACAGTTAGATTTGACATGTCACAGTTGTACATAAACCTTTGCCCAAGCCACCTTCATGTGGTAGCGCCGACAGGACCGTATGTTAAATTGCTCCCAAAGCCATAAATTTGAAACATTTACTCTAATATCACTTTGTAATGTGCATGGTCGCCTCCATGAATGGCATCAAATTTTCCACATATTTTTTTTTTCTTCAATTAATGTTTGGTCGCTCCATTGCCATTAAGAGTTTGACCACCAAATTTTCCACATAATTTATTTGATAATTAAGTTTTATATTATTTTAAATTAACAAAATATATTTACGCATTAAAATAAATTCAATGCTGTATATCTCGTCTCCTTGAAGGGTGGAATGTAACTTGAATATTTCGATATATCGGAGAGATATATAACACTGAATAAATTTGTTGTAGAGATAAATTTGAACACATAATAAAACATAAAACATAAATATTTATTTATAAAATATTTAAAATTAAGTTTGATAGGTTAGTTTAATTGGTTGTAGATGTTGTTGTTGGGTATTTGATAAATTTTGTA
>JASDQU010736618.1:1950-32043 GCA_032191745.1 Picea mariana
CCCCCCCCTCAGTGTGAGACTATGACCTAGTGGGGGTGCCTAGGCCACTGAGTCTCCTCATCACCTCTCTAAGAGGTGGGGGGCATTACAGTCATGTTTTATAAATATTTGGATTGAGAACAAGCAATTCATTGTTCATAGATAAGTATATGGCATGCTTTTCATAAGTATTTGAATTGAGGTCAAGCATTTTAGGATACATATAAGAGTATGTATAGGGTGATGCTCCACATGTAATTGCCTTTTCACTAATTTGTTTTTACACTACCACTAAAATCTCTTGAAACTTACATCTCTTTTATATGGAATGTATAATCAAAATAATTTCTCTTAAGCAAAAATCAAATATGCTCAACCAATATTTGTCAAATATGTTTCAACATGCCTTAAACCTTAACATGCCTTAAAAAGGTTCAAGGAAAAAACTACCTAGCAGGGAACCTTTTAGATCACTTGTCACTTATACCTTTGTAATGGAAAGCACAATATGATCCACTATTGATCAATTTTATATTGTCCTAATAAATATATTATAATGTGTGATAATTTTTGTTTTAAGCAATCTTACATGTTTCCACGTAAAAAGGTGATTGAAGGGAGTAACATGAAGGATACTTTTTATTTATCATGGTATGTACTCGTGTTGGAAAGTAGCATGATTGACACCAATGAAAAATATTTCAAAGGTGTGCAAATTATAACTTTTACAACGTCAACTAAAAGTATAAAAAGATTGATATTGTTCTTTTTAAAGGTGCATGTGATAATTTAACTTGCGTTGTCTACTTATTTGTCAATTGCGGGTGGCGATATTCTTCATACCAAGGTTCAATTCCCCTAAAGCGCATAGACATGTTGATCTCTCTCATCGAGGGGTTTGGTCATGGCCAATGCAAGCAAGTTAGGCTTGGTGAAAGGAAAATAGATCTAGCCTCTGGATTTGTTATCTTTTTTGGAATAAAGGTTTGGACAACACTAAAACTTAAAAAGGAAGCATCTTAAGAACTTCCATAAATTATCTTATGTTGGATAAACTATTGAAAATGATGCCTTGCAAAGGGAAAAAAACATTGAAAGATAGGAACAAATATCAAAGAGAAAATACCAGATGAAAACATATTTTTTAATTGGGTTATAATCAAGTTGGTGTGGTGATATTCTTCCTACCAAGGTTCAACTCCCCCAAAGCATGGTGACATGTTTATCCCTCTCATTAAGGGGGTTTTTCATGTGCATGGAATATCTTGGTCCAATCGGGAAATATAAGGATCGACATAGTCATTAATCTCTCTTTCAGTGTGTCAAATGCTTCATGACATTCTTGTGTCCAGACATACTTCGTATCCTTGCATAATAGATTTTATAATGGCACAACAACCTTTGCATAGCTCCGAATGAATCATCTGTACTTTATGTGTCCTAAGGTTGAGGTTGGGCCTAACATGTCCATAATCACTGCAATATTTGCTTGATCAACTAACAATCCTTCCTTGCAGATGACATGTCCCAATAGAGTCCCAAACAATGTACATAAGATGCAGTTTTTTAGGTTTAAAGAGATCTGTAATTTCCCGCGTCTGCCACCATCAACCATAATACTTGCATATGTTCTTTGAGCAAGATGAGCATCGTCCAATCATCTAAGTATATTTCTAGAAATTTTTGCAAGAACTCTTTAAAATTTGCGACAACAATTTTGGAGAACACTGCAGGTGCATTCTTCAGACCAAATGGCATCATGGTGTATGCAAATGAGCCCCAATCTATCACAAACATTTCCTTGGCTCTATCTTCTTTCATGATCCACACCCTGTGGTAGCCTGAAAATCCATCTGTGAATAAATAAGCTTTGCACCCACCCACATTCTCCAACACTTCGTCTGTAAATGGTGTAGGAAAAGGGTCATGCACACATGTTTCATTTAAGCTTCTCAAGTCTACACAGATCCTTAGATCGCCCGTCTTTTTTGGTTACACCACCATCACGATGATCTAGTTGGACTCCTCCATAGGGACAATGATCCCAATCTCTAGCATCCGATCCAAAACTTTGCACACTTTTTCTTTATACTTCAGGTTTAATCAATATAGTCTCTTCTTGACTGGCTTAGCATTTGGATTCAATTGAATATTCATCTCCCTAAGGGATCCTACAATCCCCTTCATCTCTGAAACAATTCTTCGAAACATGGCTTCATATTCTTTCAACAAGTCTACCACTTGCGCCATTGTTTCTTGATCCCAATAATCACCAACTATCGTCATTTTTGGTGCCTCTTCTGTGTTGATATTGTATTTATTTATTTTCAATGGTCATGTATAGTCTGACACAGTACTACTAGAGGCCTTTTCTTGAACTGTACGCTTTCCCTTGGTTTCATTGACATGTAGGTTTCGAGGGTCCTCTTCCTATGTGTCATTGATATCTACCTTCCAATAGTATACTATCTTATTTAACTTCACAATTGGCTTGTGATAAGTGCAAACTACCTTTTTGCACAACCTTTTTGGGTTTTTGATTGAATATGAAATTCTTGATCCCCCACAACATATCTCTCTGCGTGGAGTCCTCTGACATGAACTTAAATGTTTCACATAATTGATTATGTACTCTTTCCCAGTCCCTGGTTTGCCCTTTTGTCTTCTCTTGAATGTACCAGCTTTTGGGGACCATATCCATAATGTGGGAAAATCTATGGACATACTACGCTTGAGGGATTTTCTTAGTTTTCCAACGTTTCTTATAGAACCAAATGTGGTCCTGGGGATCCTCCGTCCCCTTATACATGCTTACCAATTCAAAGTTGGTTAGCGGTTGGAACCTTACCTTGATGCACTCTACTACTTGCTCCCAATCTTGTAAGTGTGCATGGTGCGTCGCCCACCAATGCACGAGTGTTACTTTCACTATTGCACCCATGGCATGAATTCTCTGTGTTTTAGGCACACTATCCTCCATCTGCGCTACAAATACATCAACCAGGTATATCCCCTCAAATCTTGGTAGGTCACACAACTTTGATCCAATCCAACGCACTGCTTAGTTATTCGTGCTCACCTCCTTGTTGACACTTCATACATCTTATTCTGCCATTGTGTCATCACATCCTCTGAATCTGTTTCATATGAGCATACACTCCTCCAGCTCATCTCACCATATCTTTTTGGGTTCACATAGTCCTCCTTGCACCTTATGATGTTGTATATATTCTTAATGATCGAGATTTACACATCTTCATTTACTGGTTATTGTATCTGTCACCCTCGACTAGATCTGTTGATGTTTTGGTAGCTGCGAGAGGTATTAACCTCCACGTGCAACCTATGACTTAGAATAGAATATTATGAAAGCAAGTGAACCATTAAACAGATATGTGGAAACCCTAGAAGACAAGTCGTCCTAGAAAAATAAATAATATTAGAATATTATCTTCCAGAAATACAAGTCGACTCCACAGGAAAAAGATAAACATAAATTATAATTCCCAAAATTTCAACATGGGATCAGAGCTAGTTTCCTTCATAACAATGTAACCGTTGGAAGGAAGATCCTCAGTTTCCCCCATTTCCAAGCTCGTTGAGCACTTATTGAACTCACTAAGAAGGTCACCTAAGTAGGGCGCACCTCTTCCTCAGACCAGATCTGCAAATTTATGAAGTTGAGATATTAGGGTTTTCTCATAAAAACCATAGGTTTGTAGTGCCAATTCCTTCATTCCAGTTCCTTCGTGCCAGTTGCAACACCAATTGCAGTACCAGTTGCAACACCAGTTGTAGTGCCAACACTAGTTGCGGTAAAGTTTTTGTGAAACGTTGGGCCTAATATTTGGCTGTTCTAGTGCTCCTTACCCTAGCGCATATCGAGTTACATTTAGATTGCAAGTTGGAGCACTTTGAAGTTTTAGGGTTTCTCATTGCTTGCCGCTGCTGCCGGATGGTGCCATTGTCTGCCACTGCTGCGATAGATATGTACTTATATATGTTTAAACTGTATCACTGTTTTGAGTGTGATTGCAGGAGAAGGGATCTCTAGTCCAATCAACAATCGTAGATCCAGAGGGATCTTAGATCCAACACATTAAGAGGAACAACACACTCCAGGTTTGATTGTTTTCATATGTCTCTAGATGTTATGGCATTATTGTGACCTTATGAATATCTAGTTGTATTTTGATCTATTGAAGTTATGATTATCATATTAACCTCTGTTCAAAGTTAAAGTTAGAAACTAACTTTAGTCAAAGTATTAGATTGATTAAAGTTGAGACTTTAGAGTTTATTTGCACTATATTCTTTAACTTAGATTTATGTCTAGAAAGCATATTGTCTTAAGTACAAGGGGCATGTTGAAGATAATACTTGTCATCTTGAGTGAAGGAGACTCGGAAGAAAATCAACAACACTCGTTCTTGAAGATAAGACTCCAGGTTCCAGGTTTGATTAAATTAATAAGTTTCCAATTTGCATATATCAAGTTTGATAATTGCTACATTACTAGTTGTGACAACAATCCTTGAAATGTTCTATTACTGCTAAATACAATGAATACTTGGAAACATGTGAGTACTATTGATATAAATGCTTGCAAGATGAACTAACATCTCCTCTAGGAAATATTTCTTATTATTGTATTTTTATTTTTCCAGGTAGGTCACAAGCAATAACTCTGAGAAGGAGCTATTGTGATTATTGTTCTCATTCTTGTTTTTATTATTTTAAGAGTATTATTTTTGTCCACTGTTTTTCCCTTTGTTGTCCTTGTTCCATGCAGGTCACAGGTGATAACTATGAGGGAAGCTATAGTGACGGTTGCAGGAGACAACATATTAGATGGTCTCTAGTTTGAGACATGGAGCAGGTCATCTAGATAAGAAGTTGTATACATGACCGTATACATCCATGTACCAAAGAAAAAGAAGACGAAGAAGTGTACTTTTGCGAGATACATAGTATCTCATATGGAGATTTATTGTAAGGAGCATAAGGTTCCAAAGATGACCGAACAAATCCCTCTAGTGCAGTTGATCACTCTTCATGTCATCATGAAGAGTTAGTAGAGCTAGAAGGGCCTACCCAGAATTGTTGCAGTAACCAAGAAGAGACCAACGTGGTCCCATGAAACTTCGCAGGATGCAACATTGATGAGCCATATCATGAGGAGTAGATGGCTTCGAAGATTATAGAGACTCGGAGGGAGTCAAGCTTTAGAGGGAGAATGGAGACTTAGAGACTTTCATATTCAGATGGAAGAGAGAGACGTCTTCCAGAACTGAAAGACAGATGCCATGGGTTGAGAAGGCTAGATCGATGCTTCAGAGGCTTTGAGGATATGATATCTTATGGAAATATTTCCTTGCTTCAATATAATTTTTTNCCAAGAAGAGACCAACGTGGTCCCATGAAACTTCGCAGGATGCAACATTGATGAGCCATATCATGAGGAGTAGATGGCTTCGAAGATTATA
This sequence comes from Picea mariana, assembly GCA_032191745.1. Classification (NCBI taxonomy): domain Eukaryota; kingdom Viridiplantae; phylum Streptophyta; class Pinopsida; order Pinales; family Pinaceae; genus Picea; species Picea mariana. The sequence goes on from JASDQU010736618.1 coordinate 7,416, forward strand.
GAGACTCGGAGGGAGTCAAGATTTAGGGGGAGAATGGAGACTTAGAGACTTTCATATTCAGATGGAAGAGAGAGACGTCTTCCAGAACTGAAAGACAGATGCCATGGGTTGAGAAGGCTAGATCGATGCTTCAGAGGCTTTGAGGATATGATATCTTATGGAAATATTTCCTTGCTTCAATATAATTTTTTACATTGACCGAGGAGGAAGCGAGTTAGAAGGACTGGGATACATATCTTTTCCCTGGTTTCGAGACTAGAAGGGAAGTGACTTCCAAGTTGATCTAAAACATCAAGCATGTTGCAGATAAATAAATTAGAGATGTACAAAGCCTAATTTTTGTCTAGAGGATTCTCCTAGCAAGAGGGAGAAGATTATTATGATACACTTGCTTCAGTATATTGCTATTGGCGAACATGTAGTGGATGGGTTGATCAAGCCTCTGTCAGGGACAAGCTTGGAGCGGTCCAAATTTTTTTTCTCCAGTAGTGAGAAGTGATGTGTTCCCCAGTAGAGGGAAGTGATGAGATCCCCAGTAGTGGGTGCTACCCCAGTGAATGTTGGTACTCCAATGCAGGTTGGTATGCTACCCCAGCACAGATTGGTACTCCAATGCAGGTTGGTACTCCAACCCAGGTTGGTATGCTACCCTGGAGCAGGTTGGTACTCCAACACAGGCTGGTATTCTACCCCAACACATGTTGTTACTCCAACACAGGTTGGTACTCCAACATAGGATGGTATGCTACCTGAGCACATGTTGGTAATCCAACGCAGGCTGGTATGTGTTGACACCCAAAAGCGCAACATGAAATCCCTGCTTGCAAATGAGTTGCAATACATTATTACTTACATACATTTAATATAATACTAAATAGGTGGAACCCCTTTTTAGGAAAACAATGATGGAAAACACTTCTCTTATTTGCGCTCATGATTACCTTACGAGAAAGATTCTACAATTGAAAATAAACAAAGAAATTCTAGCCTGTTTCATGTGGAATTGATGGATACTGAGTGTGCTGACAATTTGATTTTTAAAAAAAAAAACCCAGAGAAAATGTTTGTTTTAATAAGCATTTTGATTTATTTTTCTACACCTAGATGTTGACATATTATTCAAACTCCAAGTACATGCCACATCACAACTTATGGTGTATTGGACATATGGTATACTTGTTGTATATTGTGGACAATTGATATGTTTTATGGAATGACAATCCTTCATTAGTAAGAAATGTGGGGCATGTTTTTGTGCTAAGTGTTTAACGGGCATATAATACATATGAGATCTAAGTGTTTTATGGAAAATGTTTTGGAAGTTTGGGTGCGCTCCATAATTGGCCATGGTTGATGGAAATTAATGTGAAAAGAGGGGAAACGATGTGCATTTATGACATGCCATTCTTACCCTATCTTGAATTCACCACCTTCAATATACTCGCACTTATTTCAATTGCTTTGGTTAATATTGCCTCCATTTTTCTCGACCTTCGGAAGAATAGTGGTGCTCTTTATCTTTCTGGCATTCTCCTTACATGTATGTTGGCTCTTATCTCTCCATTCATGAATTGTAACTCTGGTCTGAATAAAATCGTTATTTTGTCTCTTAGAGTTTGCATGCAAAGTGTGTTGGCTTTTCAAATATTACAGTGGATGTATGTGGGAATTCTGGCTGTGCAAATTACATTTAAATTGGGTTTCTTCTTGTTGGCATTTATATGTTTCAAGCTGGGATTGTTTTTTGGCATTCCATTCTGTTTGAAGTAGGTGGTTGTGTTGCGCCCAAAATGAATATTGGTTATTATGGTATGACTGTTGGCAAATGATTATGGAGAACACATTTGGTTTCACTCATTTCCTGTGACTAAATTTCAAAGGGTTTTCTCTATGAAATAAAAAAGAACAATTGGGATTTTGTGATTATTGCGTAATGCCACAACCTCTACCTAGTCCTTGGAAGATTTTTGACCCTTCGTATTATCATTCCACTGTTTGAGAATATATTGGAAACTTGTGTATTTGCCTTGCGGCCACTTTGAGAGGTCTGTGGAAAGGTTTGTTTTGGGAAGAAATGTATTTTTGTTTTTCTTTGCAAACTCCATTTCAAAATATTTCGCCCATGTCCCTGCCCAGGCCTCGTTTTTTTTTATCCGATATAGGACAGTTAGTAAATTTGAACTCAAGTTTCAGTATTTCTTATGGTGTTGACCCGATAGTGGGAAATATTGGTTATATCCATGAAGTCTTGGCTTGTTTGTTATTTATATATGAGGGTTTGGTCGATTTTGAAGTTATATGGTTTAAAAAAAACGATGACCACCAGTTTCGCATTGAGGTTTCTAACCCAGTCCATTTATGCAACAATTATTGGGGTTGTGATATAATTTTATATGATGAAAGGTCGATGGCTTTATGTTTGTTTTATCAGCCTCCCATGCTGGATTGAGGCAATCTGGTTTTAGATGAATCTGTAACCAATCTCCTACAAAATGTTTTGCTAGTTTAAATGGACATATATAAAAAGAAAAAAAGAAAAAAGGGAAATGAAAATTGTAAAGTTTGACAGTCTTGAAAATTTTCTTGGGTTTTATATTTGAGCACTATAAAAATTGTTGTGTCTTGGATTCGAATTGTTAACAGATAAAGGTTTTTGGCAAATGATGGCAATGTCATTTTTAAAGTCAATAAATGTTATTTCATGTAATAGAACAATAATTGTCTCATTCGCGTTCATTATCTCACTTTCCGCTCATTATATTCCCACCACATTCCCAAATACATTTAATTTATTCCCTATTCTGTTATTATGAATTTCATTTAAAAAAAAGAGGAAATGATTAAAAGGAAAATAAAGGGACTAGATGATGACTAGTGTTTGAAGTTTGGATACGGAGACATTGTTTTTACAAGGAAGTTACCTCTGCATTTGCTTGAACAATATTCATTGGTTGGTTCCCGTCCATGCTACCACTTTTCGCTCATTACAAATCCCCCATCTTCCCAATAACCCTATCACTCCCTGTACAAATGGAAATTGATTATTGAATTTAAAAGTATGATGGATGGATGGATTGCATGTGCTTCTGTTGTGAATGATAGAACCAACCTTTTGATTTTATTTAGGTAGAGTATTGATGCATGGATTGTTAATAGTTTTTCATGACATGATTGGAATATTGCTTTAGGATGGGTTTCTTTAGCAGAGGCAACAATGACAGAGGTGAAAATAGAGGCAGAGGAAATAATTGGCAAAGAGGCCATAGAAGGCCACAATTTTCGATACATTTTGACGCTGATCCGCAAGAACTAAATCAACTTTTTCAAGCTAAGTTTTTCAATATAGTTGGCCAATGAATTCTACAACCTATAACTAAGAGGCCTCCTTTACAACCATGTCAAAATTTCTTTGATATCCATGTCCCCCCCCCACTTGTCTATGCAGCTAGAACCACCTGCCAATGATGGATAGAAAGAAATTGTTCATCAACATATAGCTTATCACCATGGTTTGCCTACTGTGTCGTTGCCATTACCACATCCTCCACTGCCAATCAACCCAAATGCACAAGCTGATTGTGTTGTCTCGCCAATACAGTCCTCTCATGCAAGCAAAATATTAAAATCTGCCATCCCCGAGCCAAAATTAGATAAAGGAAAATAGGTGGCTAATCCCTCCAAGTCTTCTAAAGACTCCTCTGAATCAGTATCCTCTCATCTCCACCTCAAAGATTAATGTTCCCATGTCATCAGTGCAATCCACCCACAAGGTTCCAATCAGTTGAAGGTTGTTGCGCATGATAAATCAGAAAAGGGATCAAGAGAAAACAACAATGAAAAGAGGCAAAACACCTCTCACAACAAATATAGATTTTAGTCCTCTTAACGCTATTTTCTTTTGAGGACAATATTTTTATTTGATATGACAATACTTTGAACAACAAATACATATTTAGATAGAGTTTTGGACAACATGGATAAAATGTTATTTTTGGATATAATCATGTTCTATTTTGTTGATATTAAATATTTGACTATTAATATGAGGATGGGAGTTACAAGGCTGATGTTTGAATTAAATATTTTGGGGTATTATACTTCATGTTTTGATGATTATTAAAGAAATGAAAATTGGAGTGACAAGGGGTCCCACCTATTTAGTTATTATTTAAATAGACCCTTATTTATATATTATTATTTATTTATCTCAACTAATTAGTTAATCCAATAAATCTTAACAAAAAAAGGTAGTTGAACTACCATAACTTATTGAGAAATAATAAAAGCTCAATCAAAATAAGAAACAAAGGGAGGAGAACAGAAGGAGAACTTTTGATATAAGGTTTTCTCTATACTTGTGAGATAATTCTTTTCTTCATTCATTCTGAGTTTACTAGAAAGCTAAACCATCTTGATGACGACAGGGTCTTATTGATGGCAATAGGATTCAAAATTGAATCATATATTTCAACAACTTGTTTCTAAAGGTGTATGATTTATCTTTGGCAGGCTGTGTGTTCTTGTTTGTTTATGGATTATATTTCATCCCTGATAAAGAATATTTTGCAGATTCAAGTGACAACATTTTTATGGCAAGCTGATCCAGATATTTAGCTTCAATTTTCTTTTGTTGTCAGAGTCTTTTGGTATGGTGCCCATCAAAGACTTCTAAATTTGACTTTGGTCCCACCCTCACAGGGGTTTGTAAAGAGAGTTCTACTTTGTATCTCAGAATGAAGTTAATATAAAAATCATATTTTTGATTTCAGTCTCACATGTTTATATTAATGATATTGTTCAGATTTTATTTTTATTCTTGTTTCTTATCCATGTACACACTTATGTATATCTCTGATTCTTGTTTTTTTATAGTTACATATAACATATAAAATCAGCCTTAGTCCCTAGTACATATTACCTGTGGATTAAGAGATTGTTTTGGATTAAAGGCTATAAAATCCGGGTAACATTCCCAACTATCTTGCCTTAGCCTAACAAGATATGAAAATTCTTGAGTAAGGTTCTTCATACCTTTTCCTCAACAATGCTACCCCAGCGTAGGTTGGTATTCCAACACAAGTTGGTATGCTACCCCAGCGCATGTTTGTACTCCAAGGCAAGGTGGTATGCTACCCCAACGCATGTTGGTATGCTACTCCAACGTAGGCTGGTATATTACCCCAACGCAGGTTGGTATGCTACTCCAACGAAGGATGGTACACTACTCTAGTGAAAGCACAAAACTTACTATGACATACAGATCCATGATTAACAACAAGACAATGACCGAGGTGTGCAGAAGTACAAAATCAATGATGATGATCGTGCCAGGAGGAATACCTTCCTTGTTAAGAGGGAGTTTTAAATTTTTGAGTCAGATTCTGTGTGAGTTGACGAGTTACTAGTTCTGTATGAACTAGATGCCAACCTGTAGTGTCGGAAATGATTCCCAGTTAGAGTGTCGATCAATAACATCGAAGGTTACTAGCTGGAGGGCCAACTAGTAGTGTTGGAGGTGTTTTCTAGCAAAATGGCTAATGTATGACTATGATGGTGATACTTGTTACATGATTTGTTTGATCATATGATAGTCTATGTGGCTATGGTGATGCTACTTGTAGACTAGTCTGCAAGACCATGTGAGTCTTTTCCAAGCCATGTGAGATGGATGGATGTGTTTGAGACCACTTGTTGGACGCATACCCAGTCAAGGGAAAATGCTATTTTTGGGAAGAGAAGCAGAAAGGAAGAAAGGACATCTGGAAGGAAAAGCAACACGTGTGAGGGAAGCATGTGAGACGTGCATGCAAGGAAGACCTAATGACGCTAGGGTTAGGGTTTTTGCAATGTATTGTAATGGTTGATGAGCCAAGGATATAAATAAGTAGTACTTAGAGGATATAAAGAAGAATGGGGGGTGACAGAAAAGAGAGAGGGGACGAGAGGATGAATGACAGAGAGTTATAAGAACTGTACTATTCATTAAGCTGGTTAGCTAGATAAGCAGTGAGCAATGCAATCCCAAGGGTTAGATCGTAGGTTGATGAGCCTGGTGCGATCTGTTGAAATGGACACTTGACACTAAGAGGGGGGGGTGAATCAATGTCACAAAACTATGGACAATTTTCCACTTTTCATAAATTAACTGAACAACATATATTTATTTCATTTTCTCAACCAATATATAAAAAAATAAATATTTTATTTATTTATTTAACTTGAATGAATACATAAGATCAATCTTTTAATATCTTCAACTTCAAGCAACTATGAGAGACCCAACTCTCTGTTACAAGACCCAGCTTTTAGTTCTCATACCTAATTGAGAAATGAGGAATCCGACCCTCATAACAAGTTCGAGCTTGTTGATCTTAAATTCAACTGAGATGTGAGGAATCCAATCCTCATACAAGACCCGACTTGTAAACAGGCACCAACCTGATAGATTGAACCTTCATTCAATCCATTATATATAATTATATATACTTCAACAAATTCAACTACTCTGCTTCTTCTCACCATTTTTTCTTATTTATATAGTCTTGCAACTGGTGTGAATTTGAAGCATTGTGTCTTTTGATATTTGAACCATTGTACCTTTTCATTTAAATGATAATATTAAAGTTTAAATAATATTATTTTTCCTTTTATCCTTTATTCATAATTCTCATGATTTAACTCTCTTTTAATCATGACTGTGTGTCGGTTCTTTTGTCTTCATGAGTTGATCACATACATGGATCGACTCATTATGTCATTCTCCTGCTTCCGCTATGTCCTCAGTTCACCAACAGATCATATTTGATCTTTTTACCGATTCTCTGTATTGTTCTGGTGTTAAATATATATCGAATTATTATACAGACCTTAAGCTATTTGTAGAAATGAAGTCTGTATGAGGCGCTTCCTTCAAACCATTTTCATATGACCATAGGCGTAGAACCAAGGTCTTATTAATTTAAGCGCTACCTCTTCTTTCGCCATTATTCCTCTATCACGAGACAAATGTTTTGTGCTTCGGAATTCTTCCCCCCCTTTTTTTATCCCCCATATGTCCAGTGATGGGACCGTGTTCTCTAGTAGTTCATCCTTCGGGACTTCATGCCTTTGCAACCTTTCAAATCTCCTGAAGCAGATTTCACCGAAGTGCGTATACAGATTTCACTAGTAGATCAGACGTTCCATATGTTCCGTGAACGAACGATCCTTACTTATATAGAGGATTCAATCACAATTACGACTTAATAAAGAGTTGATATGAATGATTCTCATTCACTTCAGTACTTAGGGATTTCAGGCATTTACTGGTGGTGAAACTTCTAAAGTACAAACTTCTGGAGTGACATAACTTGCTGACGTCACCTATTAACATGGCACTGAATGAGTGGCTTCCACGTCTCACTTAGATTCGCGACTTACCCATATCTGAAATGCCAACTACACCTTGACACTTGTCATCATCTGATTGCACCATGTTTCCTTGCTGACGTGGATCTCCTCATGTGGCACATGTTCTCCTACTGGATCTAACAATTGTCACAACTCCCAAAATGTATCTTAGATCGACGACTAAGAATGACTTCGTCCTTCAGCACTTCAGGTGAATTTACATGTTCTCAATGCTTTTCTGCTGAAGTTGTCAGCGTCGAAGTTGACCATTGCTACCTTGTCATGCTCTAAATAGATCAACGGTCGAGGGGTTTTCTAGATCTGACGGTTGATGAGAGCTCGTGACTCCGGGGCTTTGAACTTGGTATTTTCTTATCCTATCCTTCCACTTTACTGGATCCAATGGTCGGTATATTATCCGAAGTGTTCCTTGGATCAGATGACTCATGTCCACTTCGATACTTCGGCCTTTGGGTAATCTTACCCGTTTTGGGCTTCTTTTCTCTGGAGTAGTCAGCGCCAGAGTTGATTGTTGTTGATCTAACGGTTCCCCTTTTAAATTCCAAATCAATGACTAATACTTAACTCTAGATCAAATATTGATCTAACGGTTGGGAAACCATCCGAAGAACCTGCTTTAGATCTGACGGTTGAGATTTAATCCTTCCCAACCTTTGACTTAGCCTCGATCTAACGATTCTGGATTGTCCCAAAATAAGAATGAATGGCTCCTGTGCGTCATCTCTTTTGAGCTTCGATTAACGTTCTTTCTTCTGATCTGTTCATCGTTATTTCTCCTGATATTTTAATAATAGTTTGTGCATTCTTTTATGCACTGATCTTTAGTCATTGTCTCTCCTGAGATATTAATTCGTTGTGCTTCGTTACTTCTTCTGTACATGGATTCTATGCATGCTAACTCTCCTGAGCTTTAGAGTCATAGGATCACTGTTGATCCTATCATGATCAACAGTGATCACGAATTGCTTCTGCCACAAGGTGATCTTCCTCTTCTTCTGATTATTGTACATGTTGAACTCATGTTGCCATCAATGACAACACATAATCAATAATGCCAACACGATCTAGTCATCCTCACAAGGATCGAGGAGTTGGTTGAGAGTGTAAGATCCAAGATTGTAGACATGCATGGTGTGACATATTACTGAACCATAATAAAGATCTTGATAACCAGATCTTTGTGGATGTATCCCAGGAGGGAGTGAACCAAGGTAACACCTGTGTTATGTGATTGAATGTATGTGTCTCTATTATTGTTAAGTGTTGAATGTTAGATGAATGAATAAAGTGACTAGTTAGATCTGATATTTCACATGCATGAATAGAAGGACCGCTATAATCAGATGTTAGACTGAATAAATAAATATTACAAGGTACAACCACAGATCTCCACTCATTCCTAGGTTGCAAGCACTTGAGTATTGCAGCCAACCATAGAGTTATCTCGGGTGAGACTGCATGGTACACTCTGCGTGCTGTGTTGCCTTCTGGTTTACTAGAGGGGCCAATAGTTTTAGGTGGATTTTGTTGGGAGCTTTTTAAATCTGAACCTGGGTCAATATATGACAGTAAGGTAGGATCATAGTAGATAACTGATAAAGTAGAAGATAAAATCCAACAAATGGTTTCGTTGCTGGTTGGTTGGAACAAGATGGGATTGAGTGAATGAGATTTGCTGAAGAAGCGTCAACAGAATGCTAGATCAGAGCATAAGACATTGAGAGAATGAGAATCTAAAAGGGGATTTTGAGACCATGGAATCCAACGAAGGCAGAAATAGAGAATTGGTTGAAAAAAAAGGAGTCGGAGTTTGTGCAGAAAGATAGCATAAACCTGAAGTTGACACCACACAAATATCTGGACAAGTACGTATTCAACGAATTGCATGAAGTATTTTTCTGTGATTTCCCGTATGTATTTCATGAGTGGATAAAAAGGTTGAAAGACAACCATCCTACAAATCGGATCAGACAGCTAGAGTGGAATCCTATAGATATCATGTAGTTACAACAAGTTGATAATAAATTTACGCGTGTAGTAGATTCTGGTTAGACAACATTGTTGCAGGATTTATCACAGAATTTGCAGTAGATACATCGAAGTCTTACAGTGAAACAGAGAAATAATTCTTGAAGGGACCTTGAGGTAGGTATATCAGATCATTATATACTTCTATTAAGATATTACTATATAACAAAGGTGTAATGACAATGGCCTTATACAACTAAACTTCTCTGCGTGCATGGGGGAAGGGGGGAAGCATTGACAAGAGAAGGAGAGATGGAAGGAGAAAAGGATAAAGGTAAGAATAAGGAGGCCTTAGAACCGATTATGATGGACGAAGACCAGATCAAGAAGATCGTGGAAACAATTGGAAGAATGCGTAGTGGAGTACCCTACCAATATAAGATGAACACCAAGAAGAGAGACGTAGCCGCGAGGGAGGGCTTGGCAAGTGATGAATAAGAAGTAGAGGATATTTGGGCTATGGAGAATATTGAGGAAATCCTATGCATGACATATGAGAGGAAGACGAGAGGTCCAAGAGAGAGAATAGAAGGAAACAATCCTATTCATATCAATGTTAGTGTGGAACCCATGAACCCATGTGCAACTAATACACCAAGAATAGAACCACCATTTAGACAACCGAATTTCGGGAGAAGGAAGATAACATGAAGTACATCTACACAGGGAACAAAAACTGGGGGAGCTAGTTCAAGAAACATTAGTCAAGTATCTACACCACGCGGAGGTAGTAGTTCAACATTCATGATGGGAGGACATGATCCCACCATCAGGTTACCAGAATTCCAAGGAGAGGCGTCGGAGGACCCTGAGAAGCACTTGTTTATTTGTGAAAAGATCTGGGAAGCAAAACAAATCACAGATGAGAAAACTAAACTTGCGCAGTTAGCTATCACGCTAAGAGATCAGGCATTGGATTGGTATATGAACTTAGCTGCAAACAGTCCACCAGGGACAACCAAAATGATTGGAGATATCAAAAAGCTATTGATAAATGAATTCCAAAAACCTAGTTCAGAGGATCAATACATGAATGAGATGATAGAGATTAGGCATAAACCAAAATAATCTGTATGGGATATTGACCAGAGATTCAAATGATTGAAGGGAAAGCTAAAGTATGTCATGCCATATATGAAATATAGGCATCTGTTTGTCAATTCACTGCTACAACACTTGAAATACCCTTTGAGACAACAAAAGTTTCAAGCCTAGGCATAATCTCTACAGGAAGCCATACAAATGGAAGAGAACCAATATCAGAAGAGAGATCCAACCATAGAGGATTTGAAGGACGATCTAAAGAACTTAACATTCCAACTAAACCAGAATAAAGGTAAGGGAAAAACAAAAGTCATTTGGTGTACCCCATGTAGGATAAAAGAACACCATAAGAATGAATTCCCAACATTCGCGCAGTACATGGCAGCAGGATTTCCAAACCCATTGCCAACAAGAGGACTATGGTGCAAGATATGTAAGAAATAGGGGCACGATCCATATCATTGCCCAATGATGTAGAAATACTAGACAATACCTAAGAGTTCATATTGAAACTTTTGCAAGTTAGTAGGCCATGATGACAAAGATTGTAGGACCATGGACTTGATGAGGGAAAGAACATCAGATGTGTACAGGGTGCTGGAAGAATGATGTCCGAGCAATATGCAACACAATTTAACCAAGTACCAACCCTATATAACACTGCACAACCACAATACAATACAACGCAGCCACACTACAATCCCGTGTAGTATAATAAGCCACCCCGATACAATGCACCACGAGGAGATCTAGATGGCTATAGAGGTGGAGGAAGAGGAAGAGGAGGCTTTGGAAGAGGCAGATGAGCAGTGGAATTCTACAACTATCAACAACTGGGACACTATGCAAGAGAATGTCCACTTCTACCTGCGACATATATGTATTGTCGCGCATGAGATCATGACACAGAAGAATGTCCTACACTATTGGGGAAGATCCAGGAAAAGAGAAATCAGAACAATCATAATTTTTAGTGGATTTTGGTGGAAGCAAGGGATGACCTAAGAAATATCAACATAGTTCCACATGGAGGATCTAGGGCATGAAACAACACACTAAGACAAGATCCAACACAAAACCAATGGGCGAAGAGGAATGTTGAATCGAATAAGAAGTTTGATGCAGAAAATTAAAAGGAGATATTTAAGAAGGACATACAAGAATTATTGATGCCAGAAATTGCATTGACATCAACTGTGCAACATACTAAGGAAGTACCAGCATATGAGATGCCTCCATCGCTGGATCACACTAAAGAAGCACAACCCCCAAACAAGCAAGTACAATTAAGGGATTTTTGCAATCATGTGTTAAACTACTAAATGATCCATCATCTGTTCAAGTGTTACAAAATATGCTAGAAAGATGTAGCACAAAGGTAGAAGGAAAGCTAGAACAAAAATCAATTAATCATCTGCATACAAGGAGGAGAAAAAGCAGAGAATTCAGATTGAACGCCAACATTGGAGATTTCAACATGGGAGATATTATACTGGATCTATGATCTGAATTAAATGTGTTACCCAAGAAGACATGGCAATGTGTGGGAGAACCCACATTAGTATATTCACCTGTTCAACTGAAACTAGCAAATCAACACATAGTTCTACCAATTGGAAGACTAAAGGGGGTGCCAATAGATCTGGATGGAGTGCGCACTAAAGTCGTTTTTGAAGTGATAGAGATAGTGGATGACACACCACCTTATCCATCATTGCTTGGGTTGGATTGGGTGTTTGACAATCAGGACATAATAAACTTAAAGATGAGGAAGATGACATTCGAGTTAGGAGACTACAAAGTTATTGCGCCATTGGATCCATCAAAAGGGGAAAGGTTTGTAGAACCCACTTGCTTAGACTTGGAGGAAATTAATCAGTTGTACAAAACAACCGCGCAAGAAGAAGATTATGTAAATCCAACTGCAGATGGAGTACTCAGTTGGAGAAGTATCACGTCATGCACGTCAGACTCAGATACAAGGTTAGAGAATTGGCAATAGAGGTTACACGAAGTCTCCATAAGAAGATGCGCAAGAATAGACTGCGCAATAAGATGGGTAGGTGCGGAGATAAGGGAACCTCCCATCTTCCATGGGATGAATGACTTAGAAGAATTCTTAACATGATACGAAGATGAAGTGTTAGAAAATCAAAGGCTCTTATCCCTCGATACAACACTCAAGGAAACACCTGTAATATGGTGGGGTGCACACAAAGAGACAGTTAAGGACTGGTACCAATGTAAGTGGTTACTGCGCATTAGATTTGGCGTAGAATAGGGAAGCAACCAACTGCAGAAATATGACGGACAGGGGGTACCAACATAACACTTGGATATGTGTAGAACACTATGGAGGATGACACCACTAGAGGAATGACCTCATAATTTTGTTCACACATTAGAAGGGATTCCAACAAACTAGTATACAGACCAGGAATTGCGCAGAGGAACTTCAGACTGGAAAATATTACAACAAAATTTTACAATCACTTTTTCATTTGAACATGAGAAACCCAACATAGAATCAACACTTAAATGAATCAGCGGGGTGATATTCATTAAAGAACCGGAAGTTGAACTCATGACAGAAGAGAAACAACATAACAGAAATACATTAAAAGAACTATTGTCATGCTACTATGTGCAGGAAGAAGCACTAGATGAAGATGACCCATGAAACATTCACATAACAGAAGTTGAAGGTGAAAGAGAAGTGGAAGGTCCACCTTTGGAATCAAAAGTATTTGCTGAGCCGATCAAGGTGAAGAAAGTCAACATTGAGACAATTGAGAATCCCAAAATGGATAGCATTGGAGATTACTGGGATGAACAAACAATGGAGAGAATAACAGAGTTACTTCGCGAGTAAATTGACTTGTTCCCAAAAACATTCATAGAAATGAAAGGCAGAGCATGAGAGCTAGGAGAAATGAAGATACCTCTCATATCTGAGGCAAGACCGATCAGACAGAGACCATATAGACTAAACCCAATATATAAGAAAAAAGTGAAAGCAAAAATTGATAGGATGTTGGAGGATGGAATCATAGAACCGATAGAGGAATCTGAATGGGTAAGCCCTATGCTAGTTCAGGAAAAGAAGCAGGGAGGGATAAGGATATGTGTCGACCTAAAGAAATTGAATGATGCTTACCTACATGACCCTTTCCCTACTCCTTTCACAGATGAGGTGTTGGAGAATGTAGGAGGCCAGGAAGCTTACTCATTTACTGGCAGATTCTCAGGCTACCATAAGATCAAGATAGCCCCAGAAAATAGATACAAGACCACTTTTTCCACAGAATGGGGGTCCTACTAGTACACAGTCATGCTGTTTGGACTGAAGAATGCACCCACAATAGTTTCTAGAGTAGTCATAGGTGCATTCAAATAATTCATCCACCAATTTCTAAAGGTATATCTAGATGATTGGACAGTCTACAATATGTTGAAAGACCATGTAGAGGTGTTGAGGCTGATGTTAGAAAGATGCAAGCTGTGTCATATATGTTAAAAATCAAGAAGTGCATCTTCGGAATACCCTTTGGGATACTATTGGGCCATATAGTATGCAAACAAGGCTTGCTAGTAGATCCTGCCAATATTGTAGTAATTGTTAATCTACCACCACCAAAATTAGTACGTCAATTAAGAGAAACATTGGGACACATATGATACTACCAAAAAATCATAAAAGGGTATGCACAGATCACTACACCAATGGATAAATTGTTGAGAAAAAACAACAAGTTTAAGTGGAATGAGGATTGTCAACGAGGATTGGACACTCTAAAAGAGAAGATGGTAACTGCACCAATACTAGTATTCCCGGATTGGGAAAAGACATTCCATGTCCATTGCATCAACCATAGCACTTGGAGCTATTTTGGCGCAACCATGAATAGGGGAGTTGGACCATCCTATAAAATTTTCTAGTAGAAAACTGTCAGAGTCAGAGCAGAATTACAATACCATAGAGAGAGAAGTATTAGCTATGGTCTATGCGCTTCAGAAGTTCAAAAATTACTTATTGGGAAAACATTTCAAGATGTTTACATATCATTCATATCTCAAATGCCTCATCAACAAGCTAGTGTTGGGGGGAGAATTTGTAGATGGTTATTGTTGTTCTAGGAATTTGACTTCAAAGTGATAGTCAAACCAGGGAAGTTGAATGCAACACTTGATCACCTGTCAAGGATCACCAATGGAGAGGAACCTACGAATCTAGAGGACAAATTTCCTGATGCACAGTTATTTTCAGTCCAAGTAGTTGATGAATATTTTGCAGACATCATTCAATACTTGAGTATAGGGACTGTGCCACGAGAATTCAACACTGTGCAGAAGAAAAATCTGGTAGGCAGAGCTGTAGACTATCAATTGATTGCAGGACACTTATACAAGATGGGTGTAGAAAAAATCTTGAAAAGATGTGYACTAGAACATGAAAGACCTAGGATTTTAGCAGAGGACCATTAGGGAATAGCATGAGAACATTATGTAGGAAAAAATATGACATAGAAGGTATTGGGTGTAGGACTATGGTGGTCGACTGTTCATAGAGAATTAAAGGACTACTGCCAGATATGTGATGTATATTAGAGGGTTGGTAAACCCAATAGACGAGATGAGATTACCCTAAGGCCACAAGTAATCTTGCAGGTATTCAACAAATGGGCAATAGACTTTGTGGGACCAATCAACCCACCAACAAAAACGTCAGGAGCAAGGTATATTATTACTATGATAGAGTACTTAACAAGATGGGCAGAAGAAACACCAGTAAAAGATTGCAACGCAAAGACAAAAACACACTTCTTGTTTGAGCAAGTGATCACTAGATTTGGATGCCCAAGGATTTTGATGAGTTACCAAGGCACTCACTTCATTAACAACACTATTAAGGCTATGACTGAGGAGTTTGAATTTTATCATCAAAAGATTACACCATATCATCCTCAAGCAAATGGAATAGTTGAAGCCTTTAATAAGATCCTCGAGAATGCACTGGGAAAGATCTGCAACGTCAACAAGGACGATTGGGACTTGAAGATACCAGTAGTGCTGTGGGCATACAAGACCACATGTAAAAAATTGATAGGGCATACACAATTCAGATTGGTGTATGGACAAGAAGCATTGGTGCCATTAGAGTTTTTGGTACCTAGTCTGCGCGTAGCAATAATTACAAACATGACAGAGCGAGGCACAATATAAGAAAGGTTAAGAAAACTGATGATCATGGAAGCAGATATGATTCTAGCATGGTTTCATCAAGACGTACATAAAGCAAGGGACACAGCTTGACATGATAGACCTATTAAGAGGAAAAGTTTCAAGGAGGGAGACCTAGTTTTTGTATACGACAGTAAATCTCTTCAACACCCAAGAAAACTCAGAATGCATTGGTTGGGACCATATGAAGTAAAGGATGCCATAGAGGGGGGAGATATACAGTTGAAGGATTTGGGAAGAACAAAACTCAGAGGAACGATCAATGGGAGTCAACTGAAGCTATATAGGGACAATCGACCTCCTAACACTTGAAAAAAAAATAAAAATGCACTAGACAACAAAGGACCATGCGCAACAACAGAGGGTTTACCATGACATACATCAGAAGAAAACAACCAACTAAAGGAGAGGTAGCGCGACGAAAATGAAATTTCCACGCGCACTGTCCAAACAAAATAACACGCACTTGGAACAGTTAGCGGGTAAGAAAAAGGACCAACGGTCAGAAAAATACAGAAAATTGAAAAAATGGCGGTTACGACAAATAGGCACCAACTGGCGGTGTCTATCAAAATTGAATGACAAGAATGATCAACAGGACGTCACATTAATCATTCCAACTAGCGACGTCAAGGGAATTCAATGGCAGGTATACGGGAAGTGCCAGTTCATTTAAAGCACAACTAAGATAACTTCTCTGAGAAGTTTCACACGATTGCTATATAAGGAAAGCACGCAGGTATCAGAAGGGTTATTATGAAATTGAGAAAATCACAGAGCGACAGAGTATACAAAGAAGAGAGCGAGTTCGTAAGAGTCACATAACAAACTAGCTCGACGAAGATTATCTTAACCACCATGGCACCACCCAAGCTAGGTGCATCGAGCTAGGCCTGCAGACAACCTCGAAGCAACCTTAGAGAACCACAACAACCATAAGGAATCAAATAGGAACCAACACGGACTACCGAATTCCTCAACTTGGAATAAATCCCTTCACCCAATATGGAACCAGCGAGCCCCACACCAGTGGTGGAGGAAACCCAACAAACAACAACAATGGKCATGGAAATTGATATGCCGGAAGTGGGACAAAACAACCAGGCCAAGGACTTAGGAAATCCTTCACACCCTGAAAACCCTAAAGAGGTCCCAAGGGGTAATGGGATGGTCCCAAACCAGATAGAAGTGACCGTTCCAGAAAGGTCAAACACAACAACGTCGGAGCAACAAGGGGGAATAGTAGAAGATGTCACCAGCCAGCCAAAGGCATATACAAAGGAGAGAAAAATGGAGGTTGGAACCTTGAGTTAGACACCACAATGGAAGGGAAAGCAACCAATAGCAAGATCACCGCGTAGGCAGGATGCAACAACCATAGTCTTACTGTGCATTCCGGAAGAGGTGCGTATCATGACTAACCTGTTAGGATGTGTGGAAAAACTACGGTACTCAGACCATGATGTGACCGACATGGAAAAGTTTCCTAAATTTGCAAAGCAAGTTTAGTTGGACAACGTGGGTACATGACCCTTCGACGATCCAATTTTCAAACTGAAACAGTGGGCAGCCGGATTGACCAACACCGAGATTCTAAATCTGTTTGATATACCACATTTTGGAAGGGGCCGTGACGCAAATAATTGCGTCAGGAAGCTGATGGAAGTTACCCACAAAGGATACCTATGGGTGGAAGAGCCTATCTTGATAGATGTAGAGATAATTACTTTTACTACAAGGCTGGCATATTGGGGGGAGAGTCCCGCGCAGTTCCTTGATGACAAGAAAAAGGAGAATTTGACGATGGAGGAGATGAAGAAGATGTATGTCAGAGAAATAGGGTCGCGCAAAATCTTCATCAAGAGCATCAATGATGCAACAACAAGGCTGGCCATGAAACTCATAGTGTGCAATTTGCTTAGGAAGTGTCGCAAGGAGGAATTCCCTGCCGGGGTCGTCACAGCTGCAACACAGTGCGCGGAGGGCACTATGCTTAGCTGGGCCTCGTACTTGTTAAACCTGTTCCTTGAGGATTGCAAATATGCGTAGGACTTGGGGACATAGTTCCACTACTCTTGGCTACTCATCCTGATCGCCTTGGTCGAATAGAGAGAGCCTAAGTATACATACTTTTGTGAGTGAACCACTCATTTCCACGCAAGACAATACATATCATTGGGGAGCACTTCAGACTCCAAAACCAGAAGTGCAAATGTAGGCATGTTCGCAGGGTATTACAATGACCTGCAGGAAAGCATTGGAAACACTTGGCGGATTACTCCAGAAGTGGTCGCGCAATATCGTGAGATCCCCAACTTCAAAGTGACCAAGAATACAATATGGATCCAAGCATGAAGGGATCCCAAGAAGGAATGGATACAACTGCGATACTATGTCAAAGAAGAGGACGTAGAGATGGCCATCAAGGATTGACAAGATGATTGAAGATTTCCATTCCTGATTCAAGAGATGCCCAGGGATAAGGAAGTTGATGCAGGGCAAGAAAAAACACCCGCCAGAGATAAAACTGCACCCAAGAAGCCAAAGCCCAGTCATAAGCCATCACAACAAAAGAAAGGGGGTGCGCCAAACAAAGATACCCAGGCGGGAAAAAAAGACACCACCTAGGCACCATAGGAACAAGAAAAAGAGGCTGAGAAAACACAGGGGACCACATCAAGTGTTACCCAACATGAACAAGGCCAAACCAAGAGGCTGATCATACACACCGGGGGTGTGTGCAAGAAGGCTAAGGTGCACAAAAATCCTTGGTAATATACAATCACCGAGGACGATGTAGACCTCGTGGATGAAAGAGTCCACGACTAGGCAGTTAAGGAATTTGAAGATGCCCAACACCAAAGGGATCGAATTCAAGATGATCTGGTCGACATGAAGCATCTCCTAGAACATATCAAAGAAATGCAGAGGGTGGGCAGAGGAACATAGTCAGTCCCCGCAACATTAGAAGCAGAAGCCAAGGCTGCGCTGAGCGAGCAAGATATGATCCAGATGATAACACATGCGAGCTCGACATTTCACATTACACCCAACATGCTTCATATGGATGAGATTGTAGGCCAGACACCCCTGAAAGATCTGGCACAAATATAGTTGGTAATGGGGTAGATACCAACCAAGGCGCTCTATAAACTGCAAGTCAATGTTGTGCAGGAGGTACAATCACGCGCACGCATAGACACAACAGAGTTGCAGCACACAAAGGACAACAAATAAGAGTTGGAGTTGGTGCTCGAGCAAGTCAATATCGAGACCAAAGACGAGAAATATCATGCAGATAAGCTTGAGCAAGGATTGGCTGTAGTCTATGATAGAATTCTGAAGAGGGCGCAAATAGCAGAGCCCACGACGACGCAAAAAAATGATCAGATTGTGAAAACAATCAGTCAGTACAAACAAGAGATTGAGAACCTTCAGGAACAACTCATCCCTACCACTCCCTCAGAGGTGAAGGAACAAAGGAAGCTAGAAGAAACAGGAAAGATGGAGGAAATGGAACGACAAGTCAACCCAGATTTTGACTTGTTCAATAAAGAAGCACAACTATGGACAAAGCTGGAGGAGGATCAAAAGGTCCAGTAGTGGGACTAGGAAGAGGAAAAGATAAGCACAACTATCCAGGACCTCAAGAAGAGGCAAAAAATGATGAAGATCATTGAGCGCCTCAAAGGAGTACAAACACAGAAGAAGGATAGACAAGCTCAAATGGAACATCTCCAAGATCTAGCAATGAAAGTCATTGCGCAGGCATAGGAGACAAAGAATAACATGGCGCAAACTCAGGAAGAGTGCATAGAGATGATCAACGAGGATATTACAACACAAGTATTAGATGCGCTCAGAGAAAATACTGCGCAGGATTAAACACAAGTGAGGGAACTCATAGACAAGTTCCATACTCTCGCAGGAGTTGTTGAAGAAGCACACAAAGCTTAGGTGGCTTGGGATGAGCCATATGTTAGTGTTTGGGGCATGTTGGATGTAGACCCAGTCAAGGGAAAAGGCTATTTTTTGGAAGAGAAGCATGAAAGGAGGAAAGGACAACATGAAGGAAAAGTAGCACGTGCGAGGGAAGCATGTGAGGCACACATGAAAGGAATACCTAACAATGCTAGGGTTAGTGTTTTTACAATGTATTGTAATGGATGATGAGCCAAGGATATAAATAAGTAGTACTTAGAGGATAGAAAGAAAAACGGGGGGTGGCAGAAAATAAAGAGGGGACGAGAGGATGGATKCTAGAGAGTTGTAAGAACTATACTATTTAGTAAGCTGGTGAGCTAAATAAGCAGTGAGAAACTCGATCCCAAGGGTTATATCACAGGCTGAGGAGCCTGGTGCGATCTAGTCAGCCTCACAAGAATCGAGGAGCCGATTGAGAGTGTAATATCCAAGATTGTAAACACGCGAGACATGACATATTACTGAACTATAATAGAGAGCTTGAGAGACATATCTTTGTGGACATATCCTAGGAGGGGGTGTACCACAATAACACCTATGTTATTTGATTGAATGTATGTTTCTCTATTATTGTTAAGTGTTGAATGTTAGATGAATGAATAAAGTGACTAGTTAGATATAATACTTCACATGCATGAATATAAGGACCGCTATAATTAGATGTTAGACTGAATAAATAAAGATTACAAGGTAAAACCACAGATCTCCACTCATTCCCAGGTTGCAAACACCTGAGTATTGCTGCCACCCATAGAGCTATCTCGGGTGAGATTGTGTGATACACTCTGTGTGCTGCGTTGCCTTCTGGTTTACCAGAGGGACCGATAGTTTTAGAGATATTTTGTTGGGAGCTTGTTAAATCTGAACTTGGGTCAATCTATGACAGTAAGGTAGGATTAGAGTATATAAATGATAAAGTAGAAGATAAAAGCCAACACCACTACATCATCTTATTTAATACCTCTTTAACTAAGAGAGAGTGTTGATGTTTTGGTAGTTGGGGGAGGTATTAACCTCCATGTGTAACCTATGACTTATAATAGAATATGCCGAAAGCAAGTGAACCATTAAAAATATGTGTGGAAACCCTAGAAGACAAGTTGTCCTCGCAGAATAAATAATATTAGAATAATATCTTCCAGAAATACAAGTCGGATCCATAGGAAAAAGATAAACATAAATTGTAATTGTTAAAATTTCAACAAGATCCAATAGAGCAATGATGTGTAGAGTGTTTGTCTCAAAGGACATATGCCTTTGCTTCATATTCAGTACAACATTGTTATCAAATGCCCATTCGATTCCAATTAGAGATGGGTAGGGGTATGAATCATCCATAATCTCGATTATTTCAAAATCTGCTATTGTTTTTACTCCATCAATGTTAACCTTGACCTTCTCCAGTCTACCAATAGGGTAGATCTGTGTACTAGTTTTCTAGCCTAAGTTGAATGTGGGACCACACCAACTCCCATGATTTCTTTGGAAAAGTGTTCACATCATACCATAGGTCCAACACGATCCCTTCCATCTCGTATTTGCTTAATTCAACAATCATTTTGAAGACTCATCCCATGTGCTTCCTCTTGCTAACATGGTGCATGCCCCTCTCTAGTAATGGAGAAAAACAATGACATCGTTCCCACCTTCCCCCAAGCATGTCATCAACATGTGGGTCAATTTTTTTGTAAATATGGGATCACCCAATACTTTAAGACAATAGTGCAAGAGCTCACTTACCTCGTCCTCTAAATTAGATTTTGGGTAAGTATTGGATTGTGCTTCTTCATCCATTGTGTATTGCAACTCTTCATGCATGCATTCTTCCATCACCTRTTATGGACTGCACAAGAATTGATTTTTCTATGTAGGTATCTCAKTTGTGTGTCACAAATCCTTGTGCGTAGGTATCTCTAGTGACTTTTGTGTATCATGCATAAATTTCTTTTGCTGCATAACATCAAACTTAGGAAGTGCCTGCACTGCTTTCTTGATTTTTYCTTTTAACCCCAAACAATCTCCCTTCTGCAGGCCSATTCCTTTGAAGATACCTCCTTGATTTACTACTCGTACATCAAATTCTTCTTCTTTCAACTTCTATTCTTTGCTTGACTTAGCAATCACCATGTTGCAACACCTCTTTTTTTCTTCCCATTTTCCCAATAAATCTAGGAAATCCTCCATGACATGGTCTGCACTAAAAATATCCACGCAGTGCATGAGGCTTGGTATAAAATCATGACAAGTGGCCTATCTTGCCACAATTGAAACAAGTGGTATGTATTCCTCCTTCCCCACTATATCCTCTGCCTCTTCCTTGTTGAAGCTTTACTCATACAACTAACAATTACGATTCTTATTTATTATTATAATCATTTAGCACATTAGTTGCATAAATAAGATCACTGAAAGAGAGGGAATCATAGAAACAATAGAGACACATAGATTATCTTGGAAAACCCTCACGGGGAAGAAAATCGAGCAAAAATTCCTCAATATAGATAGACCAGAAACAAAGCAAAAGATCCTCCTATACTCCTTCACTAGGAAAGAGTAGCACACCACTTAACCAATAAATACCAAGAGATATACCAAATACCCTCCTTGACGTCACCCCTAGTTGCAGTGGTTTCTCCTCCAAGATTTCGCACTTCAGAGCTATGTGTGTGTGTCCAAATGAGGCACTGAACTCTCTTATAAATAGTGGTCTAGCCAGCCTATAATTAGGTCTGGGCTGACCTGTCACTTTACCCTCTTAATTTACATTTAACTATCAAGAAAAAATAGGGTCGGCTTTTACTAAGGCACAATAGGGCCTAATTAAATATAATATAATAATATTATTCAACTCTCTCTCAAGTAGAATATTCTTCGAAGTTACAATATTTCAACAGTCCCCCTTAACAAGAAGGGTATTCTACTGAAAACATTAATAACAACTAATTGGACTCAATACAACATCAAGAGGAGGAGACATCATCATCAACATATGGAATATTGTTTGTCATATCTATAAATCATCGAAAGTTTTTCTCATCATCAACATCAGTAGAAACTGAGCATCGTCATCCTTTGTAGTGTGGATATGGAGTAACATCATTAGCATCAACAACATGAAGTTGGAACAATCACATCAATGACAACAACAACATGGAGCTGGAGTAACATCATCATCATCATCATTAGCATGAAGTTGGAAGATCAACATCAATGAAAACAACAACATGGAGCTAGAGTAACATCATCATCATCATCAACATCAAGGGAAACATAATGAGACATGAGCATCATCATCATCATCAACAACAACAACAAAAACATTGGGCACTTCGACAGACCATCCATCTGGACCTTACAGGATCTATCTAGAGATAAAAATCCTAACTGATCTGCCACACTACTGACCACAACAAGTATATACATACATAGACACTTTGAAATACTATCCATTAGGACCTTACGAGATCTGTCTAGGGATGATCAATCCCCTAGAATATAAATCCTAACTGAGCTACCCAACTGGTGGTTAGGACACCATAGTATCATCAACATCACTCCCCCTTTTGAGGGAAGTCCTTTTGGACTACACCAAGCTTGTCTCGGAAGTACTCAAAATTCACACGAGACATAGGCTTAGTCAACACATATACTACCTGCTCATTTGTGCCAACATACTAGAGCTTTAAAGCTCCCTTCTGTACCAAGTCACGAGTGTAGTGGTACCATATCTCAATGTGCTTCATCTTATCGTGGAACACTGGGTTCTCTGCCATCTTGATGTAACTCTGGTTATCACGAAAGATCATGGTAGCATCCATATTTAGGTCAAATAGACTCATCAACAACTTCATAAGCCATATGGCTTCACAAATGGCGGAGCATGCTGCAATGTACTCCGCTTCTACCGTACTGAGAGAAATACTGGATTGCTTCCTACTTTGACACGAAGTCATGGTTGACCCAAAATGAAACAACATCTTGAAGTGATTTTTCTGTCCTTAAGGTATTTGATCACATGCTTTGCAGCTACAAGGTGAACACATCTGGACTCCACCAAATACTGACTCAAGGTGTTCACATCAAAGCATATATATTGTCTGGTATTCGTCAGATACATCAATGAAACAATCATCTATCTGTATAGAGTAACATCAATTATTTATGACAAAGTATCAACCAATAACTTCAGATTCATTTCCATACCAATGGACATAGCTTTACAATCCATCATGTCAAATCTCTTTAGAATTTCCACAACATACTTTCCTTGATTAAGGAAAATCTCTTCTTGGCTTCTCCATACTCGATAACCTAAGAAGTAGTGCATCAAGCCTAGATCCTTCATTTCAAATTCAACGACAAACATCTTCTTACAAGCTGTGATGATATTTTCTTCACCAGTCAAGAATAATTCATCCACATATAGAAACAATATAATAGGTCCATCATCCACAATCTTGAAGTAAAGATTGGGATCAACTTTACTCTCGGTAAAGCCCAATCTCATCAGAAAACTATCAATCCTACCATACCAAGCTCTTGGAGCTTGCTTCAAACCATACATAGCCTTATTCAACTTGCAAACACGAGTCTTCCTGTCTTGTAATTTGAAACCAAATTTTCACATTACATTGTACCAACCTGGTACACTTTCTCAGCTGCAAGTCAATTTGCATAATCATGTGTTGGTTCTATGTTCTTTCTGCAAAGAACTATTTGTCTCATTTCCTGAGAGTATGTCCTCTACTTTTTCTGCAATTGTTCCTTCTCAAACCAGGACTCTGCACCTGTAACTGCAATTTCTGAAGCTGAGAATGATTGCTCTATTCTCACTGTAGCTATTGAAATCTAAGAGTGGATCCTCTATTATATCATGGAAAAAACTTAATCTGCAACTGAGAGTGACTAATACTGAAGATAT
>JASDQU010736618.1:50245-111873 GCA_032191745.1 Picea mariana
TTTAGCTTTTGGTAAACCCAGATGCGAGACCTCTTATCATCGCACATCGCGAAATCCCGACTTGCGAAACCCCGAAGGGAGTTTAGAGGGTATATGAGCTTCGGAGTTTTAGCTCTCGGATATCCTAGGTACGAGTCCTCTTATCGTCGTACATCACGAAATCTCGGTACGCAAAGTCCCGGTAGGTAAAATCCCAAAGCTGCTTGGTGTGAATAGGATTTCGCGTTTCGGGGTTTGAAGAGTCGAAGAACTCGACTCCCTTGCATTTTGAACTCCCAGTTTGTGAAGTCCCGAAATGTGAAAGGCACTTCTTGGCTTAGCTCGGGGTCACAACTGATGGACACATGGGAGTAAATCCTATGCTTGGTGCGTGAGTTGTACACGACGGATCTTCAACGAAAGAACTAGTGAATTGGTGTGGTGAAGGTCCTGATTGAAGGAACTAGCCTACAGTAGAACCTCGTAGGAATTTAGGGACTCTGTTCCTCAAAGAAGAGGAGAAAAAGCCAAAAAATCTTAGTTCCCGTAGTGGGTGTGTTACAAGGGAACTCAATCTCCTATTGTAGTCATGTCGTCATGGCCTGACTCATGTATTGCACCAACTGGTACCAGAGATAACTCAATCTCAAATACAAGGATTGTCATACCTGCTCCCTCTGAATCTCATACCGTGTCAACTTATTTTAATGAATCATGTTTGTTCTATATATACTTCTTTTGATTACTGGAGCAAGTGTCTCATCATAGTCTTCTCTCTCTTGATGGGAGAATCCTTTGGACACAAATAAGGCTTTGTACATCTTTATACTGTTATCTGCAACATGATTGATCTGTTAGATCAATCTTGTAAGTCACCAATGACTTCCCTTCTGGTCTCAAGGAAAAAACCATATCCCAGTCCTTCTGACCAAATTCCTCCTCTATCATCGAAACAAGAGAATCTTCTCAGGAGATTTCATGTCTCCTAGAGGTATTTGAATGTATGATCTAGTCTTCTCAACTCATGGCATCTATCTGTTAGTTCTCGAAGACGTCTCTTTTTTCCATCTGATCCTTTTTGAGATCATGCTTACTCTGATTCTCCATGCTCCCTTTGTTATGTTTCGTTAATGCTATATGTCTTTGCATCCTGCAAAGTGTCACTTGTCCATGCTAGTCTCTTTCTGGTTACTGCATTGATTCTGGGTAGGCCCTTCTCGCTCTATTAACTCTTCCTGATGATATTAAGAGTGATTAACTGCACCAAATGGATTTGTTCAGTCATCTTTGGATCCTTTTTCTCCTCATGATCTGTCTCCATACAAGATGTTTTGTATCTAAAAAAAGTAGTTTCTTCTTTAGTACATGAATGTATACGGTCATATATATAACTTGGATAGTTTTCTCCATGCCCTGTCTAATATATTTCCTCTTGAAATCGTCACTATATCTCCCTCAGGGTTATCACCTGTGACCTGCTCGGAACAAGAACAACAAGGGAGAAACAATAGATAAGGATAATACTCTTTATAATAATAATAAAAAAATATCTAGAACAATCGTCACAATATCTTCTTCAGAGCTATCACTTGTGACCTTCCTGAAACAAGGGTAAAACGTAAGAAATAAATAATAAGGAATGAGAGAAACACTCTTCTAGTGTTGTGATCAATCATTTCTCCATGGTAACCTAGAAACAAAAACAAGAAGTTTCTCATAAAGGAGATGTTAGTTATATCTAGTAAATGATTACAATAAGCATTTATCTCAATAGTGCTCACTTGCTACCAAGTATTCAATAATAAAACTTTTCAAATGTTGCTATCACAACTAGAGTGTTTAGCAGTTATCAAACTTGATATGTGTAAATTAGAATCTTATCAATTTAATCAATCAAACCTGGAACCCAGAGTCTTTTCCTCAAGAATGAGTGTTGTTGCTTTTCTTCCAAGTCTCCTTCACTCAAGATGACAAGTATTCTCTTCAACCTGTCCTTTGTACTAAGATAATATGATTTCTTGACATAAATATGAGTTGGAAAATAAACTCTATAATCTCAACCTTAATCAATCTAATACTTTTGACTTTAATTTTGACCAATGGTTAGTATGATAGTCATAACTTCAACATATCAAAATACAACCTAGATTTTCATAAGATCATAACAAATTGAGGAATATTA
Organism: Picea mariana; assembly: GCA_032191745.1. NCBI lineage: Eukaryota > Viridiplantae > Streptophyta > Pinopsida > Pinales > Pinaceae > Picea > Picea mariana. Next base: position 52,407 of record JASDQU010736618.1, read on the forward strand.
AATTGATCAAACATGAGGTGCATTGTTCCTTTGAATGTGTTGGATCTGAGATCCCTCTATATCTACGATTTTTGTTTAGAATATCCTTTCTCCTGCAAATACCCTTTAAAAATAATGATACAGTTTAAACATATGTAAGTACATACCTCTGATAGTATCGACAAGTAGTGGCACCATCCGAAAACAACGACAATAAATAAAAAACCTTTAAAACTTCAAAGGTGCTACAACTTGTAATTTAAAGGTACATGGAGATTTGTTAAGGTGCATTAGGACAATAAAAATCAGTCCCAACACTTCACAAAAACTTTCACTGTAACTAGTGCTTGCATTGCAACTGGCATGAAGGAACTGGCAAGAAGAAAATGGCACTGCAACTGCAACTGATACTACAATTGATACTGCAACTGATACTACAACTGAAACTCATACTGCAACTGCAACTGCAACTCATACTACAACTGCAACTGGTACTTCAACTGCAACTACAACTGCAACTTAGGGTTTTATGAGGAAACCCTAATTTTTTCAAACTTCAAATTTCAGAATTCTGATCCAGGGAATAGATGCACTCTCCTAGGGAGAAATCTTAGATGTAGTTACTTCCCCCAACGTCCTCCTTAAAAAGGGAAAATGTCACACTTAGGGTTTATGCATAAACCTTAATTCTGCAACATCTGCAATACCGAAAACTAGATTTTGGACAGGGTGCGTTGAGGCTAGTCACTTCTTGTGAGTTGGTCTCTTTCAGGCCTGCTCTGATATCATGTTGAAGTTTTACTTATAAAATTAGAAGTTACGATTCTTCTTTATTATTATAATAATTTAGCACATTAGCTGCATAAATAATATCACTAAAATAGAGGCAATCACAGAAATAATAGAGACACACATATTATCCTGGGAAACCCTCATGGGGAAGAAAACTCGACAAAACTTCCTCAACATAGATAGACCAAAAACAAAGCAGATGATCCTCCTCTACTCCTTCACTAGGAAATAGTAGCACACCACTTAACCAAGAAATACCAAGAGATACACCAAACATCCTCCTTGACGTCACCCCCAGTTGCAGTAGGTTCTCCTCCAAGACTTGCGCACTACAAAGCTAGGTGTATGTGTGTCCAAATGAGGCGCTGACCTCTCTTATAAATAGTGGTATGTCCAGCCTATAATTAGGTCTGGGCTGACCTATCACTTTACCCTCTTAATTTACATCTAACTGTTAAGGAAAAATAGGGTCGAATTTTACTAAGGCATAATAGGGCCTAATTAAATATAATAATAATAATAATATTCAACTCTCTCTCAAGTAGAATATTCTTCGAAGTTACAATATTTCAACATTCCTCTTCCATATATTCCTCTTTGACCTCCCTCGAAGCCTCCTCCATTGAAGCATTCATAGTTGAAGCCTTTATGGTGTCCACCCTTATTCTCTTCTTGGACCCCATAAACATTTGTAGTATGTTCCTTCATCAACTATAGCGACCAACAATTGTTCACATCGTGCCCCATAGATTTGTAGAACTTGTAGATTTGAGTGTGTTTCATATTTTGGTACTTTTGCAGTGTTGGGAAATGAGGAGGTACATGACCCCATTGTTTACAAATATCACACCACTCAGTCCATGGCCTAGTCAAAAACAATTCAACACATCAGTTTCCATGTAATTTCCTTACACAGGACACTCATTTTGATGGTGACATTTTGTGTGGCACAAGGTATACCATAAATTCTTGCACCCCACTTTCACTTTGGCCATGTCTTGTAACTACATGGTGAGGTTTGTAAGTTGGGATTATACTTGCACCGATCCTACATACATCTTGCCACCTCCTGGTGTAGACTCCAGACACGTTGCAATTTCTACTGCTTCTGACTGAGTCTTCAATTTTTGATGTGTGAGCGAGACTCGAATGTGAGGGAGGAGTCAAATGATAAACCATTATTTGTGTTGAACATATTGGATTTGAAAGGTGAATCTATCCAATAGGATATTGAACCACTGGTCATAGTCCCACACAATTTCTCCAACTTGTTGCTTGATCTTCTTGATCTCGGTTATACACTATGACTATGACTTGGGTTTCTAGAATTCTCTAAGGAGATTTCTCTTCATCTTTGTGAGCGACCTTTTCTGTCTCGTCGATAAAGTAAATTTATACTTCATGTACCATGTCAGAGATTTATCTCTAAAGGTGGCCTCCAACTATGTGATCTTGGATGCCTCATTTGTGATTCGCTTCATAGACCAAATTGCTTCACATGTGAACCAATGTTGTTCTGCATCATCTCTTTTCATGCCATGAAATGGAGGAAGTCTAAGGGTCGAATCCGTATTGGCCATATTTGAACTGGAACTTGATATTCCTAACTGACTGCTACTAGTTACTACTGTTATTGACAAATCTTGCGAAGTGTTGTTGATTTCAACCTCTACTCCACTTGTTTCTTCTAGGTCTCTCATTTTTTAACTTTCTTCTTCTACTTCTCTCGTTGTTGAGATTTATTCTTCTTCTTCTCCTCCCTCTACACTTTATCTTTTGGTCGTTTCTTCTTGGTTAAAAATGCATGAGGGGGGTGGTTCAAAGAGGGGTTTCCTCCACATTATCTTGTCTGGTTCAATGATGGATCTGAAAGAGCTTCCTATCTTGAGCCACGTGAGCCTCCTTCCAACAACCAAGATATATTCACTTCCTTGGAATGCATCGTCATCACTATCTTCTATGCTACTGTTGCTTTTACTCTACACCTCATATTCCTCCGACTCAACTCCATCTCTCATTAGTTAGGGGGATCTGACCTCTACAAATCTACTACTACCTTCTTTAGTGTCCTCTCTTGGTACCTCCTTCTCTACGAGACGTCTCTTTGATGAACTCTCTTCTTTTCTTCTTCTCTCTGGCACAAATATTTCTCCCATGCCCCCTTTTGGCATGACTTTTCTTCTCTTCATCTTATATCTTACTACTTGTTTGTCATCGTTTTCTCTCCCTTCTTTTCTTTTCTGCTTGACTTGTTTCCTCAACTCAAATCTTCTTATGTAGCACTCAACTCTTCTTCTTGTATGCTCTTTTGGATCCCATTCTCTCTTCACCTTATCTCATCTTCTTCCCCCATATTTTCATCCCCCCCTCTCCACACATGGGGATTGCGCTACCATCCTGTCGATCTCAATGCACATCAACCCCTTCTCCATGAACAACATTTTCATCCACAGTGGGGTTTCTTCTAAAAACCTTCTTCTACGACCGGATGCAAACTTTCTTTCATCACTATTGAAATATTCGTTGCATTATAGGAGATCTTTTAGTTTTTGATATGCATGCAACCTTCAAGTCCTTGTGCACCATGCAAAACTAGTTGGCACATGTAGTAGAAAACTAGTTGGCATAGGTGTTGAATATTTGCACCACGTGGTACAAGTGCAAAACTCATGGTGCACAATGCATAAATTGTGGTGCACATGCGGTCTTTCCAAAGCCTTGGTTCCAAAATAAGTTGGATCAGTTCTATATGAAGTGCCAAATCTTATGGGATAAATTTCAAAGGCATGGATCACAAAACTTGAGCAAAAGTTTCAGCGAGAGCTTGAACAATTGAAGGAGCAGTACGAGAATGTGTACATTCAAGCCATCACTTTGGATACTATCAATGACAAGAGGGAGAAACAAAAAGCTTAGCTTTGAGGTAGGATACTCTCAAGGATGAAAAGAAAAAGTTGTGGAATCTAACAAGGGAGCTCATAAGGAATGTACAATGCCAATTTTAGTTGAAAAATAAAATGAAGTAAAAAACAGACACTAATTTAAATCATTAATGTAGGTAGTATCAGTTGTACAAGACACGAGTATTGTAGTAGATTGTACCTTGGAAATCTAGGAGGCTATCACCACTTGGATTATTGTTTTTGAAGAATTTAATAGGCTTAAAGATATAACCATTAGATAAATCCCTAGGCCGAAGCCCCTTTTTGAAGAAAAATACATGAAATCCAACTCAAGAATGAGTTGGAAGGCATGGTCAAGGAGTTGTTGTGTCCCAGTTTTGATTAAGTACTAGCATAAAGCAATTTTCAATAGAAGATAATCAACAAAAGACATGAAGCCATAGAAGCCCAAGTATGCAAACTACACAATCCTAAATATGCAAAGTCCAAGGAGTCATCTCATAAACCCTTTGTTCCTGGTCTCTTCAATCCTTTGTGCACTTTCTACATATTATATATAAGGATTGCTATGTAATGAAAGAGAAATTCTAGTTTTTATGAGAGAGTTTGAAGAGTTAGTTGGTAAGTTTTTCGTTGGAGAGTTACAGGTTCATGATTTTATGGGATGTAATGTTTAATTTGTGAATACAATGAAAGGATATTTTTCTTATGTTTATGTGCTCGTGGCTTATCTAGATTATGTGTACACTATCATCCTTAATGTGAATTTTTTACATTTTGTTAGTTGGAATGAATGTGATTAAATGACAATTAATGGAGTACACACCCCCTCTAAATATTTAAAACATTGCACATTATTATCATGGAAAATATCATATGCACCTCTAGTGAGACCTCCTTCCTTCAGAAGGTTGAATATGTGAACATACTAGACTACATCGGGCCTATGTTGGACACCTCCTACGGACCCTATGTCTATCATAGAGCCAACATGATGTTCCAGACTTCATTACAATTATAACACTGTGGTGGGGGATGATTCACATCATTCCACATAGCATTATTCTCTTGATTCTAGTTCTAGACTCTATTCCCTCCCATGGTTGAATCTACCATGAATAGGTTCTTCTAAAACTTTTTTGCTAGCACAAAGAATGCATGAAAATCCTCTGTACATTGAATGCTTACCTTGCAAAATTCATAATGCATAACCACTACAGTGCTATTGTATTTCTATAGTAGCCTGCAATGGTGAGAATAATGACTAGCATTTCGACTATCTAGCATATCCCAACATATACCTTTCCTACAAACAAGTTAGACACAATAGTGGTATACTTTGAACCATGGGGAAATCATTCTAGAGATGACCTTCTATCTTGTAGATCATACATTGTACTTCCCTCCTAATAGCCTACTTGCTCTTTTCCAACTCTTGAATCTACTCAAATAATGACATCAAATAATATTAAAACTAGGCCAATCCTAGGGCCAACCTTAAATTCTAACATTTCTTGCCATATAGTGAACCGCTATTGTATCACTACAGTCCAATAAACCACTCCTTATGTTGTACCTCCTTGATCATGTAACTTTTCATCAAATCATGGAACCACTAGTCATACTCCCATACAGTTTCTTCAATATTTTACTTAATCTCTTTTAACTCAACAACACTATGTGGCTAAGATTTTGATTTTTGGAACTCCTTCACAAAATATACTCACAAGTGAAACAACACTAATATATATTTAGTAAGAGTGCTATGCTTACATTTCATATACCATTGCAATGCTCTTCCTCGTAGAATTGTTTAGAACTCTACCAACTAGATAGTATCAATGGTCCTCCACACACTCCAAATTGCATTCTAACGGAATCAACGTTGTTTTGCATCCTCTTCACCTTGGTATTGAAATGAAGGAAACTACAAAGAATTTTAATTTGGTTGTGCCACCATTCTTGTCTGATGATTCTAAACTAACACGACACATAGAGGTATTAGTTGTTACACCACTAGAGATGTTCCCATGGATACACTCTTTGAATTGAACAATATTGTGGATAGCTTTTTGTTACTTCTAGTGGTCATGCTTGAACTAGTAAAATTTATAATAACAAGTGCACTTTGAATACTAATCACATAGACATTGGCACTATGGGCAACAATAGTCACTATTTTTTGGGAAAGAACAACAAGAGTATAAGGGAGTAGGATGTAGGATGGACCAACATCATTGCCATTTTTTTCTACCTCCTACTTAATGGCATGGTTGTTTGTAGGTTTAGAATACATAATGACATGTACTCAAATACATCTTCCTATTGAATCCACACTTCTAAGGCTTTCACATTGACTTCCAGGTCAACAATCTCGACCAATTTTTATATCCCTGTAGTTTGAGCATCTACATCTCCTACTTCATCACTCGTTTACCATCTCAATTCCTTAGAAATTCCCTCCATCTTCAATAACTCCTTCATTTCACACTTTATTGATCCTCTTCTATTTTGGGCCTAGCTAAATCTCATTTATACTCTTCTCTCATCCTTTGCATCATTTCAGACTCTATATGCATCTCAAGTCTATACCTTCTTGTTTGGGACTCTTGACTGATGCATATCTTTTCCATTTCTCCCCACCATCAACCTTTTGTAACATCTACATGCTTTTGATGTTGCATCTACTGCTCACTTTCAAGTTTCTATGTTTCCATCATTGCTAATATTTTAGGCATATTGAGTATCCAACTTTTCCATTAGGACCTCCTACCATTCCACACCCCCATGCAGGGCTAATGATTCCACTTGAGGGGCTTGGAAGCATACCCCTTTCCACCATCAACGTTTTTATCTACACAAGGATTTCTTCAATCAATTTTCCATGCACTCATTTCTTGAAAAAATGTAGTTATTTTGTCAAAGATTGATGAGATTCCACCATGAACTCCAAAGCATAACCTTCCACAACACCTTTGAGCTAGAAGTCAAGTACTCGTGTCAAATCATGGTCATTGTATTGGATATTTAACAAATTCTAGGTAGTCCACTCAATTCTTTTCTATGGAAACCAACAATGATGCTGCTCTATAAGTCTTTCCTACCATTCATGCAAACTTAAAGGCAAATTCAACCCAAAAAATCACATGTAAACACTCAAATAAGTACCATTTCTTAAATCTTACCACATCTTCCACCACATATGCATTTTCTTGGCATGTGAATTTGTGTACCCACACTTCTATCCAATCTTGAATCTTGAATTTCATTGTCTTCCATCACATCTCCTAATTACTATGCATTTTGAAAGGTCTATAAAACATAAACATTTTGTTAGTTTTTTAAGAGACCTAGGGTTTGGAGGTGTCCAACAAGGTCTATAGTATTCTAGTATATCATCAGATTCAACCTTCCAAAGGAAGGAGGTCTCGCCTAATATATGTTTGATCATTTCTGACTCATTAATATGCATAGTATTATAGATTTAGTGGAAAAACAAAATTCATATTTTAACATTTAATCAAATTTATCTAAGCAAACAAAAAGTAATGTTTGCGCATAGATCACACCAATGTAAACATTATCAAGATACAACATAACAAAGTAAATCTAAGTATAACAACAATGCAATCCCATTATATCAAGTAGATTAAGGATTACATCCATGCCTTACGCCTTAAGCATCACTAGAGTTCAATAGTCTCATAGTCTGGACGACATGCACATCTTACAATCACATAACTAACATCAGAAAACTAGATGCAAAACAATCATTAACTCATTCAACTGTAAACCCTTACATAGGATCATGAATATCTATATGTATGAAATTAATTTGTAACATTCCTCAACTTAACTAAGGAACATTAGTACGTGAAATACACAGAAAATAAAAAATTTTCTTCTAATTCATTTTCCTAGAGCTTACCAGCCACAATTTATACACATAATTAACTATACTTTGATACCCATAATTAAATGCATCTACATCATTCTAAATGCACATGAATGCAGTTAATAAATCATTTACAATAGCACATAAAACCATTCTCATTGTTGGCGTGTTGTTGTAATACCCTAGGTTCAATTTATTCTACCAAATAAACCCTATAGACACTAGCCCTTTAGATATCATCTGCATGAAAGTGAAGTATCACTCGAGGCATCTATTGGGGTTGAGGAACCAAGTTTCTGCAGGGACAAGGGGATGGGAGGATATCATCATATTTATTTCTACTTATCTACCCTATGCACAATATTCTGTGTCTCTTTTCCCTTGATTAATTAGTAAACCTTATTTACATAGCACCATTGTGACACAGATTGCAACATAAATTATTCACTATAACATTCATCATTACCATGCATCAATCATCTAATAAACATATCTGTATCTAGTTATGCATAAATAGAACATCCATGAAAAATCACATACAAAGAAATTTAGACACAAAATTTAACGTGGTTCACCCAATTCTTGGGCTACGTCCACAACAACTGGCTTCTTTATTATTCTTCATGAAATTATCTCAGGCTTTCACACTATGATTACAATATATATATCATGATATCCTTCCCCATCCTTCCTAGCTGCTCTACAGTGCAAGCCTCTTCTCTACAAAACCATCCCTAAACCTTGAAAAATAGACTATCTCTCATTCTCAGGCTATCCTCTCAGCCTCAACCTATCATCAACTCAACTCAGCCCCCTATTCGCTCAACAACCTATTCTTCCCGACCCATTACATATTTATACATAGAATTTAGGGCTCAAAACCTTATTCACATATCCCCAAAACCCTATGACAACTCATGATGACTCATTAGAACTCATGGAAAATCGTTGTTTGAGCATGCTTTTCCTGCCTTTGCACCTGCATGATGCTTTTACATTACCGACTATTGTCCTTCATGCTTTTGCACATCTATATGATTTTGCATGCCTAATTGTCGTCCTTACTGCTTTTGTGCATGTCCTCAAAACTTGGTTCTTTGAACTATCTATCCAACATGCCCCCAATACTCACTTGTGGATCATCCCGAGCCACTTAAGTCTGTTGCTTCGCGCCCCTCCATGCTTCCATGAAATTTTGGAGGGTTTCCTTTGCTTTCGTGAATTCTTTCTTGACCTATGCTTCTTGTTCCAAAATCTCCTCTATGACCTGTGAAGTCAGGGTCATGAGTTTCTCCTCATTTTCATGTGCTGCTTGCTTTACCGTGCTCTGTGTAGCTTCCAATTCCCCTATTACCTTAGTGCTTCATCTTGTAGCAGTACTAATCGTTGTTGGATAAACTTTTGTTGTTCCCTTATCTGGTCTATTTCAATGTACGACTGCCAACTTGCCATGATGGTCATCATGTGCTCAGCTAGTGACAACGTACTTATGTTCTCCAAATCCTTCTGTGCCTTTTCTTGCACATCCCTTAATCTAGATTCCACAACCTTCATCTCTAGATTCTCCATCAGATTTTTCCAAATATGTGTGCTTTCATTACATAGCTTTGTGCATTCCTCCTCCAGAATCTTAATACTTTCTACTGAGTTCATAACGCTTCTTTCTCTTTGTGCCTTTTACTCAAGTGGTGTCCCTAGTATGGTGGGAAATTCCAAGTCTTCTATCCTAATGGAGAAGCCTTTAATGACTTCCCTGATTGCTGAGACTTGTTCTTCAAGAGTGGCTTCTACCATCATCAACATTTATGGAATATCCTTATAAAGTTTCTGGATGGCCTGTTGTATTCGCTCATCCTGCTACTCAAACACGTCCTTATCCTTCAATATTCTCTCAGCCTTTTTATCGACCTTACTCTTCTCCTTCAATATCCTATCAAACTTTTCCTTAGCCATGCTCTTCTCCTAAAAAGTAGTTGTATAATCTTGCTGCAACTTTGTCTTCTCCGCCGCTACCTTTTCCAACTTGCTTGATGCTGACTCTACGTGGAATCTTATCTCCTATGCAATATCGATGTGCAAGCCTTGTAGTATTGTTGTGGGAATATGTGAAACGACTAAGTCCATGTGACTTAACCATTGTACTTGCTCCTGCAAATCGGGCATGGGGAACTCAATCACATCTGGTGAGATCTTCAATACTTTGCGCCCTATTTCCATCTCTGAAAAATAAGAAGTTGTGGCCCCTAGTTTCCTAGTTGGGATTGTTGATGGTCCTTCACCGGATCTGTGCTCTGGTGCTATCCTTGTTGCTTCCAAGAGTTGTTGCATTGTTGTGAATTGGTCCTACAATTGATGGAGCAGTTCTTCTTATTTTCGCAACGCTTTCTCAATTGCTTCATCTACGACATCCCTCACTTGATAGTCGATTCTATAGATGTCATCATCTGTCATAATATATTTAGCCGGTACTTTGTGGGATTTCATATTCTTGCACACAACTGTTCTTTTCCCCTTACCCTTGTCTTTCCTTTTTTCTCCGACTGTTGGGATTGTCTGCTACATGTATTTTGTGTCTCTGCCCTATTCATTGTCCTATCTATTACCTTGTTCATTACCCTGTTCATCTACGTTGTTGTTAGAGTGTTTCGTCTATGTTCCTTTCGTAGGAACCTTTCAATCTAGATCCCAATCTTGCATGATCGGGTAGATATCTTCTTCTATGATCTTGTATTTTGTCTAGATCCATTCCTCTCTTGGGTCCTTCTTTGATTGTATATAGATATGGTGTCGATCTGCCTGGAACAGCGCAATCAAGGTATACGCCTCTACCAATTGTGGTGAAATGCATGGTGTATTCTTGATGCACTTCCAAATCCTTTCACCATATAGAAAGAAATCCATGTTAGTGTCGATCTGTCTTCTTTTGTTAGGGGTGTACCTGAAGTTTTGATACTTTGTTGCCCAGCATGGCTTACCTCTGAGACCCAAGAACTACACATGCTCTGGATCTTCCCACGTTGTGAACAAAATAAGAATTAGCATCCATGGATAATGGAATTCCATGCCTATATCTTGTGCTTATACGTAGTTGATGAGGAATTGGTTCAATAAAAAAGGCGCCCAACTCATCCAGACCCATTCGACACACTTCTCAGCCGCAACTATCACTCCCGCTGACACTTGGTCTTTTCTGCATTTCCTTAGTAACTTGCATGCCAATGCCTACATTGCAATCCTTACTATTGGGTCGCATATGCTCAACACATCCAACCAATGCACACCTCTTACTGTGTGAGAATTTTTCCTCATTGCCTCTGATAGGGTCCTGTTAGTTTTCTTATCTGCAAACAATGGGGTTGGATCTTGTCCTTGCGATGGTAAACCTGTGATCCTTGCAATCAGGTACGTATATGTAGATATTGTCCTGTCCATCCACAAATAACTACCATGCACACAGGTTAAGAGAAACTTAACACACACATTCATCTCGTTTCTCTTTCCAAAGTGTGGGATGTCGAACAGATTTAGGATGTTTGCTCACTCCAATCCTTTGGCCCATAAATTTGGCATAGGTATGATATGGTTCATTGATGGATCTATCCTCAGTTCCAAGTATTGGTGCGGCACAAGTTCAGGGAACTTCACCATGTATGTGATATTGTGGTCTGCATATTTGAGTTGCGACACCCTCCCTAGCATGTGTTCATCCATGATGAACCCATCTAGGATGTCAAGCATCACCAATTCATAGTTTGAAGTCTTCTGCAATGTCACTGGTGGGGCATCATCCTTCCTTGGTGGAATGTAGTCTCGGTGAAACCTCAGCTCCGACGATGATACTCTTAGAGTCTCCTCAACCTTTGGTTTTACTATTTGCACTCTTGTTCGGTATTTACTTGGTATGGGAGTTGTTTCTTTTGGTGATGCCATTTATGTAAATTGGTTACCAGTGACAACTTCTTCAGCTCTGGGTTTTTTCTCAGCTTCTGGAATATAGTTCTTGACTCTTTCTTTCTCGCATGCAACTCTAAGTGACAATGACCAATTCTTGTCGACCCTTCATGGATTTTGTGCCCCTTCACCAGTTTTCCATGTCCCTTCATGCCTAAATTAACTATCTAATCTGCTAGTGGTGTTATAAATGATTGATTTAATGTTTCTTTATCACCACATTTTCCGTTGGATTTGTGCCTTGTACTGCCAGTTTGTCACGATCCTCGGTGGATTTTTCCATTTATTGCTACGCATCATCTTTATGAATTTTCATTAATGCTCTTTAACCATTGTTTCTTCCCTTTTACCACCTTTAATGGCCGTGACCGTCCTAGTCCACGTGTTGCTTAGTTCCATACCTAACTGTCTTTGCATTGTTTCTTTTATCTGCACAACTCTCACTTTTTTTGTGCGGGTCTTTTTTTGTATCTCCCTTACTTACTGTCTTACCTTTGGTTTTCTTTTTATTTTTCAACTTTTTGTTTGTTTTTTCTTTATTTTATTTTCCTACTATAATACAACTATTATGGTACATGTGTTCTTGTGCAACTCAGATTGATGTGCAGACGGTCAACAGTCTCTATAGAGTTTCAACTGTTTGCCATTCACCATTCCTCCTAGGACTTCTCCATTCAGTGTTTCAAACTGCGCCGCAACACCTGCCTCTGTCACATGCATAATCACATATGGTCCTAACTAATGCATTCAAAACTTTCCTAGATGCTTCATAAGCTTACTATCATATAATAATACTATGTCCCCCACTTGAAATTTTTTCTGTTTAATATATCTATCATGCCATCCATTTTATCTTTCCTTCTAAACTTGCTGATGGAACCTTGTGACAAATTGATCTTCCTCAAGTTATAACAACTATGGCAATCTCTCCTCTACTGTGCCAGAGTCTAAAAGATCTATAATCAATGCAATGCCCAAGTTAGGTACAATAAACTCCATCGAAATTACTACTTCTTTCCCATAGACTAGTTGTTACTGGATAAATCGGTAGGTGCAGACACTAATAGATCTCCCTAGATCCACCTGGATCTAGAACAAAATAGGACAGGATATGACTCTTTCTCTAAGTTGCAGTCATTGAATCTACTACCCAGAAGGAATGAGTGACATACCTTTATATCGCTTCCTTAGGTCTCTGTTGTCCCTGCTTCGCTTTGGTGCTCTTGTGAAATCAGGTCCAAGACAACACAAACCAACCAAAGTGAAGATGGCAAAGTATATTCAATGTCAACCTATGCATATGATCAAGGAGTTATGTAATAAAATAAGAGTGATTTTATGGGAAAGGGACATCCCGCTCTATTATATTAAATGAAAGTAGAAGATACAACCGGATCGCCTTGATGTCGCAAGATTCCTTTCAGTGACCCTTGGTTCCAACACACACACTTGCTCTACATTTGCATGAAGAAGATCCAATACAACTTGATAGACCAAATAGAGTCTTCAAGCTTCTATCCAAGCAGAGTTCTTCACACAATTCTTTCACCAATTCTTCATTCAATCTTGCTTAACCTTTTCCATGAGAAACCTTTTAATATATAGGAGAAGGAGAGATGGTTAAATGGATGATGATGATCCCACTAAATCTGAGAAGTCAGTAGGATGCCAACCATGCGAATGCCAACTCATTTTCTAGAAGATTCCCTTCTAGAACCTTCGTGACCTCTTCTCTTTTCCAAGCTTTAAAACAATTTCGCACCCTACCTATAGACCAGACTGCGAACAGTTCACACCCTAAGTATGGGTTGCCTACGAGAATGAAGGATTTTCGCACCCTATAACATAGGCAGCCTGGGAACTCATCTTAAAAATATGATTTTTGGAAGAAGACATCAGTCACTTTTCTCAGGCAAAAAGTCCTTGTGGGAGCCTGAATACATCACTGTAGAGACATCACCAGAGTGACCAAAATAATGTGTAACACCAGCCTAAAAGGTGTATGTCCTGTCAACTTTTTGCTTGTAGTCGTGTATACCCATAATACTGCTGGAACCCTTAAGTTCCAATCATCTCTCCCTACATTGCAGATCTTTGTCAGTGCAGTCTCTAAAATTTTATTAAAGGATTCTACATTGCCATTGGCCTGAGGATGATACAACATAATCCTATGATGATGAATTTGAAATTCCTCAGTCTATGCTGCAATCATCCTATTCAGGAAGTGTGTTCCTTGATCATTGAGTAAAATATGCGGGTATCCAAATCGTGTGGCTACATTCTCAAATAGAAATCTTGCAACAATATTCATGGTGCAGTATATGATCAGTGTTGTGTCTGTCCATCTGGTCAAATACTATATTGCAGTGATTATATACTTAGCTCCTGATCTTCTTGTTGGTGGGTTGATTAGTCCAACAAAGTCTATTTCCCATTTATCAAATGCCTGTAGTGTAACCTATGGGTGTAGAGGCATCTCATCCTTTCTGGATGGATTTACCACCCTTTGAAAAACATTGCATGCTTGACAATATTCTTTAGCATCCTTATGAAGTGTGGGCCACCAGATCCCTGCGCACAAAATCTTCCGTGTTATCGCTTTACATGTGTAGTTTCCTCCTACAATTCATTCATGCGCTTCTGAGAGTGTCATTGGCCTTTCATGCTCTAACACACATTGTCTTAGTATCCCATCGAAACCTAACTTGTATATATTCCCTACAATTAACTGATAGTTTGTTGCTTTAACCACTAATTGTTTCTTCCGCACAAATCTCATGTCTGATGGGGCCATTTCTGTACTTAAAAATTGCACAATGTTTGCGAAGTAGTTGTCCACCATTTTAACTGCAAATAACTACACATCCAACAAGCTGTCATCTAGATTCCCTGCATATTCTTCTAATAGTATGCGCACTAAGTGATCTGGTCTTGCATTCAACTTCCTTGGTTTGACAACAACTTCAAAATCATATTCCTGGAATAACAACAACCATCTGCATATCCCCCCCCCAACACTGGCTTGTTCACTAAGTATCTTAGTGCATAATGGTCTGTATACATATTAAAGTGAGACCCTAATAAATAATGTCTAAACATCTACATAACATATACTATTGACAATCATTCTCGTTCTGTGGTAGTGTAATTCTTTTATGCTATTGACAACTTCTTGCTTGCAAATGCAATTGGGTGGTCTATGTCTCCTTCCCCTAGCTGATATAGTATTGTGCCTAAAGCTATGGTTGATGCATCCACATGAACATGGAACTCCTTATTCCAATTCGGGAATATCAAAATTGGCATGGTGACTAATTTCTACTTCAAGTTATCCAATCCTTTCTTACAGTCCTCATTCCATAGGAACTTAACTTCTTTCTTTAACAACTTCTCCATAGGTGTTGTAATCTGCGCATAAACCTTAATGAACTTCTTGTAATATCATGTGTGGAGCTGCAGATATACCATGTAAATCAACATTTAATTGTCAACCCGAGAAGGTAGACTTAGAGGAACCAGCACAGAAAATGCAGGGCTGAAGAGGGGGTTTAAAGGATGCCAAACTAATCTCTGAACTGCTAAAAGAAACTTGCTGAAAGAAGCTACTGTACTCTACTTTGTTCGGCACTACTCTGTACTGACTTGCACTCGTTCTGCACTACTCTGTACTAACCTGTACTAACTTCATAAAACTGCTCTGTATATGCATGTAAAAGGTCTACTGCACACTCAACAACCTTCTATTTTTTGATGCAATGAAACTCTCTATTGTAACCAAATGGAATGCTATTTCTGTTAATCAATGGCTGAAAAGATAACATCTAAACTTGAAGCTTGAAATGCTAAACCCTCTGTTGTAATCAAATGAAATGCTATTTCTGTTCTATGAAATCAATGAGAAAACTGGCAATGTAAATTGAAATCAAATCTGGAGTCTACTGTAAATGCAATCTACACAGCTCTGTTTCCATCAAAGGGGGCCCTGCCTTCTCTGTCAACAGACCAGTCTCTAAATCAACACATACTGGAAAATAAATAACTCACAGCAAAATGGCAATAACGGAAATCGTGTTAATGAAAACCCTACAGCAAAATGGCAATAACAGAAATCGTGTTAATGAAACTCTCACTATTCTATTGAAAAATAAGAACAATACAAGGCTTGGAGATTTCCATTCTTCTATCTACTCTATGCTCCGTCTATCCCCCCATTTCTCGAGCATAGCAGCTCTTTATATAACGTTTCAGATCTCTGGCAATGCATGGCTTTGCGCCCTAGATGAACAAGGAGTTACAAAACGGTTTTAAGAGTATCACTGGAGAATGAGACACGTTTTACATAATCAATCCGTCTAAGATTGCCTTTACCCGTGTCATGAGATTACAAAACGAATTTAAATGCTTGATGCCAGCTAGACACGTTTTGAGACACGTTTACACAGTCACGATTTTCTTCCCTGCGTTATGCATGAATCTATATATGTGAAATGCTTGATGCCAGCTGTTGAGTGTTCGTTGAGAACYAATGATAGTSCARCACACATGTTTCAAACAGTTTTKCCCCCTGCRTTATACATGCACRAATTTGTGAAGTGGCATAAGAACACATRGYGCCAAAAGAKAAWSGATWTGTCAAGGAAAAGWCYAGCTTMAAATYGYAGAGGTTTGGAAGTGCTCTTCCTTTATGGAGTGGAATCAATGCTGTATTCTCAAGATACTTGCAAACCTGAAGCTTCAAAAACCTTTAATTGGGGACAAGAATCAATGTTAGGCTGCAAATAAGACATATCTAAAAGTGTCAAGTTGGAGGGTCTCCGTAGGGCTAACAGCCCCTCTGGCCCAATTGAAGTGCACGACATCAAAACCAATAACTTGATGAAAGGGCATGCAACAGTTGCAGCAGCCAAGCAATCATCGTTAAGTAAGCTGTAGAAAGAGGCATCAGTGAGTGCAACTTTGGACAATCAATATCTGCTTGAGACAGAACACCACATCCTTTTAGCTCCAATGCTGTCATCTAAGGAGCTATAATCTCGAGTTCAGTTAGATGGGCACATATTCCTAATTTAAGTGAGCAAAGTCCAACAGGGGAAAATGAGGCTCTCACAACTATCAAGAATAAGGGTATTGAGCATCGGGCAGCCTCCACCCATCCTAAAAACCTTACAACTTGAATCAGTCAATGATTCACACTCTGTCAACTTCAGACAAACAAAGGCATTGTAGCATTATAGTTGTCAAACTCTTCTGCTTCTGGAGAACCAATTTCTCAAGTGTAGTTGATGTGATTAAGAATTGGACAACTTGTGACATTTATAGATACCAGAGATGTACTAGATAAGTTCAATTCAACAATCTTGTGGCAATTGACAAAACTTATGTGCTGAAGCCTTGGAAGAGCTAGTGTGACAGAAGTTAGCAACCAGCAGAAATTAAGTTGAAGTGCTTCAAATCGTTCTTCGTGGACCTGGCTATATCAATGATTCCATTTCTGACTTTGTTTAGCTGTTTATTGTTGCATTTGTAGTTGAATTATTCGCTCATCTGTGGTTTTGGAAGTACTTCATGATTCTTGTATACAACGGAACATATATGTGTAACAGAATATGAATAGCACAGAAAGAAAGCCATTTGCTTAACAAAAGACTTCAGGAGAGTAAACAATATCAGCAAGAAAATGTTATAAATCTGGAGCCCAACATCATGTATGACCCAGGGTTTATCTCAACTGTCTGACTAATGTAGGTGGTTGTAAGTCCAAAATCATTGCAATCTTGGTAGGATCCACTAATAATCCCTGGTTACATACCACATGGCCCAACAAAATTCCAAAAGGCACGCAAAAAACACATTTTCTCAAATTCAGTGAAATTTGACATTGTCTACACCTATCCAACATTAAATTGAGTATTTCTATGTGGTATTTCAATAGAATAAACACAGTCCAATCATCTAAGTAAACTTCAAGGAACTTATGAATAAATTCCTTAAATGCTGCGACAACTACTCTTGAAAAAACTGCAGGTGCATTCTTTATCCCAAAAGGAATTATTGTGTACTGATAGCTTCCCCACTCTGTTGCAAAGGTAGTCTTATGTCTGTCTTCCTGCGCAATATTTATCTGATGATACCTTGAAAATCCATCTGTAAAAGAATAGGCCTCCTACCCTCCTACATTCTCTATCACTTCATATGTAATGGTGTCAGGAATGGATCATGCAGACATGCATAATTTAGCTTCCTTAGGTCTACACAAATCCTAATTCCCCATGTCTTCTTATCTTGAACTACCATTAGACTTATCCATTTTGATTCCATGATTGGTTCAATAATTCGTGCTTCTAACATTCTGTCTATCTCTGCCTTTACCTTCTCTTTATACTTCATATTCAATCTACAAGGTCTCTGTCTTACTAGTTTAGCATTCGGTTTCAAAGGGATCTTCATTTATCCAAACTCACCAACTATCCCTTTCATTTCTGAGAATGTAGTTGGGAATAGATCTTGATACTCGTGCAATAAATTTACAATCTTATCCATAGTTTCATCATTCCAGCAATCGCCTATCTGTGCAAACTTTGGGTTTTCCTTTGTCCCAATATTTACCTTCTGTGTCTTTAGTGGTTGTGCATACACAACAGATTCAAGCTCTTGCCCTTCTACTGTGCGTTCCCCCTCGATTTTAGGTACTTGTATATTCCTTGGATCTTGTTCGTCTTCTTCTTCTTTAGCAACATTATAACATTCTAGTAATTCATGGATAGTCATAGAAGCTTTGTGCACACTACACACATGTAAAGATGCATCTACTAATGGAGATTCATGTTCAAAAGTGAATGAGGTAAATCCCATACCCCATTCCTCCTGAATGGATGCCTCCTCTGTCACTATAGAAAAACTTACTGAAACAAGGGAATCCTCCCAGGAGGTATCACATCTCCTAGAAGCCTCTTGTCTCTAAATCTTCTATCTGGCCTCCTCAACTCGTGACATCTGTCTGTCAGTCTTGGAAGATGTCTCTCTCCCACCTGAACCAGAGGGGGAACTCCATATGAATTATTTTCTCTCCCTCTGAGACAAATGACTCTCTCTGAGATCAGGCTCACTCTGAGTCTGCATGCTCCCTTTGAAACTTGAATCCTTTTGAGTCTATACAATCTCTAGAGCCATCTTCTCCCTCTGTACCTGTTGTCCTCCTCTGAAGTTTGATCTCCTATGAACTGTTCTAGGAGGCTACTCCTCCTTACTAGATACTGAGGGATGACTCCCTCTAAACTCTGGCTCCTTCTGAGCTGTTACTTGGTGGGGCCATCTGCCTCACCACTAGTGGAGCCACCTGCTCCTCCTCATAACTATGACTCTATGTAACTCGAGATACTCTGTATCCCACAAAAGTACCCTTCTTTTCATAAGGTTCTAACCTCATCCTCTTCTCCTTCGTACTATGTATGTATACTGTCATGTATACAACTCCTTGTTTGAACAATCTGCTCCATGTCTCAAACTAGAGACCATCTAATCTATTGCCACCTGCAACTATCACTATAACTCCCTCTCAGAGCTATCACCCGTGACCTACCGAGAACAAGAACAAGCACAAGAACAAGGAAAATAACAGTACTCCTCCAGTGTTGTGACCAATCATTCCTCCACGGTAACCTTCCCATACCAAGAACAAGAACAAAAGACAATAACAAATCCATGGTAACCTCCATGGAATTTAACCTTGTTCATAGTGTTACTAGACAAGGGAAGAGATTAATTCAACTTGCAAACAAGTGCATCATTAATATTAAACAATAATGATCATCACACCAACACTATTCAAGTGTTACTAAGCAATAGTACTCAACAATAATAGTCCTCTAAAGACTGTTGTACCCATTACAACATTTACTTAAGATGCAACAATATAAAATATCAAACCTGATATGCAAACATGGAGTCTTGTTGTTGTTGTTCCATTTGATTTCAAGCTGTCACACATTGTAGGAGACATCACCACTGCTTCCTCCAACTCTTAGATAGTACACCATCAATACATGAAGACAAAATATGAAATGGAAGGTTCAATGTTCGAGAAAATGTCAATAAGCCTGAAAAACCTAAAATTTCAACTTTGACGAAATGTCAGTCTGAGAGCACTAGTAGGTGCGCTAGGGAAAGGTGAGTTTCTCTGTGGTAAAATTTGTCCCAATGACTTACAATGAATGCTCAACACGCTTGACAAAACTGTGTAACAACAAAATTCATATGCAACAACAAATCTCAACAAAGCTCTAATACCATGTTGATTTTCTAATTTCCAGATTTGATAATTATTACCTTATGATTTCAAATAGATTTCAATGCCACCGTTATCATAGAATAATTACACGTTGGAAATTTCAATTGAAATAAAACTACAGTGGAAATAACAAAATCATAGTGAGATATCCATGCACAATAGACACAAGATTTATCTTGGGAAAACCCGAGCTCAGGAGAAAAATCCAACAAAAGTTTCTTTAGAAGAAATTTTAATCCAAGTTCACAAATACATCACTGGAAAAATGAAGAATCCAAGCACATATAAAGTTGCACTCTAGTGTGAGGAAGAACCCTTAAGCATGGCACATAACTGGACAAAGAAAGCACAACTGGTAACTAGCAACTAGCACTGCAACTAGAAACTGACACAAAGCAACTGGGCAATGCACACTAGAAGAGGAGCGCCGATGAGATGTGTAATAATGAAATGAACTTGCCTTTATTTATACTAGTCAAGTCACCTTATTTTACTGGCAGGGCCAACTTGT
Organism: Picea mariana; assembly: GCA_032191745.1. Classification (NCBI taxonomy): domain Eukaryota; kingdom Viridiplantae; phylum Streptophyta; class Pinopsida; order Pinales; family Pinaceae; genus Picea; species Picea mariana. The sequence continues at coordinate 72,725 of JASDQU010736618.1, forward strand.
CATTTTTTTGTTTTTTAACTTCATTTATTTCTTTTATTGCTTTTAAAAGTGTTTCTTCAATGCTTCAATGGAGATGACTTGATCTTCTTGTCATTTATTTCTTTCTAGTTCATTCCAAGGTCTTCTATAATGGTTTCTTCGTATTTTCTTATGGAGAATGACTGCCCGAAGTTGCAAAACTTCAACAACCATAGCCCTGCCTTGTCAACCTCTATCACCTTCTTCCTCTTGCTTGACCACAAATGGGACAAGGGTCCCACCTCTGCTATCAGACTTCCACGTGGCAACCGCTCATTAGCTGCGGGGATGGGCAGGTCCCATATCACACCTTTTCCTTTGGCATGTGAACTTGTCCCCACCCTAGATATAACAACTAAGATCATACTGATCGATGTCTCTCGATAATTTCACATCGATAACTTGCGCGAGGTTTAACAACCCTCCATGATGTGATGGTGGTTTCTTCCCACACTATGTGGCGCTTTTCCATTGGCCTCACATTGCTAAAGAGCTTTTGGAAAATTTCTTTCTTTCCATGTGATACTGCTTATGGTATCACTCAATACCACCTTTCCTAATGTGGCACCCACATCTGTCTCGGGCCCGCCACCGCACACTATAGATCCTACTACTGTGGCCTACCACCCCGCCACCTTGGACTTGCCAATTCCCAGATCTAATGATGGAGATGATCGAAAGATCAACGACTATGGTTCATTTCACATGGTGGAGTTGCCTAGAGGTCAACGACACCTCACAATGTGATACCACTTATCTCCCAATGATATTTGGTAGCCTCATTTTCATTTCACATCACCAAGAGCTCCCTTGAAAACCACTTGGTCACGATGCAAAACCACCTTAGTGAAACCACTTATGGTTTCGATCACCGCACTGGTCGCACCACCACCATGGCCTGCCACCTTGCCATTGGACGTGCCACCGTGCCATTGAACGCCACCATGGAAGTCCACAACACCAGTACCACCTCACTGCCTCGTCACCTCCATGTCACTGCTAACATCATGTACAAAAAAATACCCAAATTTTCCCAAATTTTGAAAATTTTCCAGAATTACATAGTTTTCAATTTTTTGGCACAAGCCACCATGGAAGCTTTGAATTTAAGCTTCGTATGGCCAATTTCGGCCATGTGCATATCAATTCAACTATTGCACCCAAAATTTGACACTTCGATGTCAATTCCTCAACGAATTTTGCTTTAGAAACTGGGGCTTTTGCCCAATTTCGCCATGTGTATCCTGCAAATCCCAAATTCGACCAATTACAAGCCGAAAAACACCCATTCAGACGTTAAAATTGGGGATTTTAACCCCATGAGGTAAATTTCCCTCAAATTCCTCCTAAAAATTTCCCCAATTTCATTGGAGTAATCTAACAAATAAATTTGCAGATGTCCCTAAAGCTTTAACTTTGCAAATTTAGTTTTTGCATGATGATTCTGGCCCATGGAGTCTTAGTGTTTGAACCCAAAGCTTTGATACCAATTTGTAACATTCCCCAACTTAACTAAGGAATGTTACTACGTGGAATACACATAAAAATTGAAAATTTTCTTCTAATTCATTTTCCTATAGCTTACCAACCACAATTTATACACATAATTAACTATACTTTGATACCCATAGTTAAATGCATCTACACCATTTTAAATGCACATGAATGTAGTTAATAAATCATTTACAATAGCGCATAAAACCATTCTCATTCATAGAGTAAAATGCAGGACCATGAACTCATAAGATAACTCAAAAAAATAGATAAACACTTATCTTTAAAATAAAGTTTGTGCAACCAACTGCTTGGGAAGGACGTTCCACCCAAATGTAGACTTGTTGTTCCAGATCTCAACAACAAGTCACCCTCAAGTTGGGGCTAGGAATCCACAAAAGAAGGGTGCCTCTCACAATCCCCTCACATCTCAATATCTTACAACTCACTTGAAATCTCCTACAACTATTTCAAATTTCCTCCAACTCTCTTCCTCTTGACTTGCCCAACCCAAGAAATTTACCCCTTCACTGCTCTCAGTACATTGAGCGTCCCATTCGTTTATCATGGTCTCTCTGGCACATGTAACTAGGAATCTCTCCGCTGGGGACTCAAGGGAACTCACTGTTAGGAAAAACACCATGAAAACAACAACAAACACTTGCTGTTAGAGTGCAACTCACACAAGAGTTCACTCTTTAGCCCTGACAACCTAGCTCTTCAATTTCCAACTCCAAAATACTCCAAAAATGCTCTAGCATGCTCCAAAATTCTTCCTGCTTTAGCTTTGGTGCTATTTTTCCCTGCTCTTTTCCTTGTTGTTCATGCCTATACTGAATGTGTAAAATTGCCTCTACCTCCCATATGCTTTCCTCTATTTTTCCAAGACAATTGACTGCACACTCTACCCAATGTTGATTGTACTTCAACCCCCTGCTCTCCAATAACTATGGGATGTGACTCTCACACCCACCCTTTGACATGTATTCGATGATTGGGTTCTCATACACTCAAACAAAAAATAGATGTTTTCCCCAAATGATAATAAAATTTAGAAATATGGGTTTAACTTAGTATCCATAAACCATTTCCCTCCTTGGGCCCGTCTTAGACACTCCCTAAGAATCCCCCTCTCTTGTGGATTAATCAACCCCTATCCCTGTCCATATTCTCACCAGTTGGCATCACATTATTTTTATTAAAATTAGAAAATGCATTTCACATATTACATCACTTGGCCATAACCACATCCTTATCTACATTGTACATTAATTACATTGGGGATTATAGTGGGGATGTTACATAAGTTCGTTACAAAAGATTCCAGAAGGTCCTAGAACATAACAAGTGTAATCCAATTATACAAAAAGGGGCTCTAAGTCTTTAGGAAAATGTGTAGAGGGTTCTAGCACCTTGGTTTTGTGGAGGATCCCTGGCCTTGTCCCTATCTACATAGTCATGCTTTTGCGATTTTAGGTCTTTGGCAGATCTCTTATGTTGATTAATATTATGCACCTTTAGTTCTTAGGCAAAATAAGGCCACTACAACCCTAATGACTCCCCATGTCAATCTCACTAATGCAAGGATCAATTTAGATGGATAATCATTAAGGGTTTTAGAAACAAGATCAAAACTACTTGTGTGGAGGGTTACAATATGATTTCTCAAATGCTAAATCAAAACTTATCACATATATAATGAAATCCTTTGAGTTGTTTCAAATATTTTTCCTTTTGAGTTGTTTAAGGGACTTTTGCAAATATTTTTTATGTATTTTATTATACTGCTGCTTTAGGTTGAGTTATATTTATTTATTACATGGATAAAAACAAAGTGGAGTTTACATTTTAATTAGGGTTGGAAAATCATTTTTTAATCTCAATGCTCAAAACTTCATCGTATATATAATAAAACTACTTAATGAAGGCTCTTGATTGTCTTTGTTCAAAAGGTTTTGAGTAGATTTGTTTATTACATCAATAAGCAAGGTTCATTTTACGATAGATATAATTAAGGAGGGAGAATCATCAATTCTGAATTCATATAATAATATATAAGGAATTTAAACATAATAATGGGTGCATTGTACATGAACATCAACTTTTTATATATACTAATATATACTCATGGTTATGGGGAAATGGTGGACATAAACTCAAGTATATATCATTTACTTTGTATAAAATATTTTAATAAAAATTCTTTTTAATTTTTTTTTTCTTAGCAAATTATATTATTGTTAGTTAAATGATAATTTTTCATTGTATTTTTAAATATATAAATAAATTTAATGTCATGTAAAATTTTTAATATTAAAAGATTATGTAATCATAACAATTAAAATTTGCATTTCCAACTATTTTTCTAAACTTCTAACTAGATTTTAGGCAAAACTGCCAAAAACAAATTAACCAAAAAAAATAAAAATGTTTAAATCAAAACTCCCAAAAACAAATTAAACAAAAAAAATAATAACCAAAAAAAATAAGAATGTTTAAATCAATATCTCTGTAAAACTTAGAGATATTAAAAAAACATAGAGCTAAAGCAAAACTCATAAATATTAAGAAAACATAGAGCTAAAGCAAAACTCATAAATATTAAAAAAGCATAAAGCTAAAGCTATATATTAGGAAATGAAAAAATTACAGTAAAATGATAATAAAGAAACCCGTTGCAAAAAGCAAACTAAGATTCCGTGGGCTCGACCAATCAAGATATTCCCTAACTTAGTTTCCACTTTCAAAAAAAAATTCCGATGGCAATGAGCATTTTATGCTGGTCTTGGTTAGTTGTCAGCTAGTGACCGTTAAGCCTCTGTTTTAAACGTTCATCTCCTTCACCCCCACTTGACACGCTTTTGTCCCAATCCATTCCATCTCTACTTCTCTACATACTCGACATATAATCTCTTATTTCCATCCCAGTTCACGATTTCTTGCGGTAAAAGGCTTTTCGGTACTTTCATTCGTTCTCAGTTTTTGGGTTTTTTTTTTTATGTTCTCCTGTTACAGAGGTTTTCATTTCTGCGGGCTCATTTGACAAGTCCTGCAGGGTTTGCACTGGATTTATCCATTTGGGTTTTCTGAATATTATTTTTAAGGACCTGAGAAACCTTTATTTTCCTCCTTATATTGAGGTTTGAGGAAGTGGGTATTTGGATACCCTTCTATTGTTAGAGATGGAGAACTTGCCTTGCAGAATGGAGGAACCACAGTTGCCTTTGGATTTAGAGAAGCGTGAGGAGGGCGTTAGGGTTACTCATCAGAATACCATGGAGGCAGAAGAGGAGGAAACACCAAGTGTTTTGAAGGAGAAGAATAGTGAAGGGCATCAGAACATTGTGGCCAGGAGGAATAAGGAAGAGGGTAAGAAGATCACCCCTCCCAACGTCAAAGTACCCCCTAAAAGAGCTTTTGGGTTATCTGAGAGGTAAGAGAACTTGACTTTCTACCTCTTTTTTTTTTTCTTTGGGCACAAGTCCAATTCTAGGTTATCATAATCTTTGTTTCGGCTTATTAAGATCCATGGTTTTGTTGTGTATAATACAGATACAGAAGCCCCACAGATTCAATCATGTCTCCGGCAACTAGAGGTCTACTTGCTCGGAACAAAAAATCTATGAGACCCATGGAATTGCCAACCTATGTTCCTCCAAAGGTGCGTATTTCTCATCGATTGGGGTTCAGTCAGTGTCGTATTGCAGCCTGTTAGAGTAAATATTTCACTTATAATATTGGTGGTTTTGTACATCTGCAAATTAGAAGTTGAATAATATACCGTTGAAGGGCCTTTACACTCAAATTTTGTTTTTCTGTTATCCTCACAATTTGAATCAAATTCCTGGCCCGTTGATTCATATGTTAGATAGATGTTTCTCTAAAGTAGTGGAACTGTTTCAAGTGCTTCGGTTTGTTAAGGAATAATAATATTTTCCTAATATTAGCTGTTTGATTTACATGCAGGCAGTAGAGAGCACTCTACCCTCAGCTGGACAACCACCCGTGTGAAGGCTTTCCGTGTACTCAACATCTTTGCTTTGTTAAAAAAAAAAAAAAATTCTCAATATCTGAAAGGGTATTTAATTTCTTGATTATTAGTTCTGTATTCATTCTGGTCATCCACAGTCTTGCCATCTTTTGCAAGAGTCGGCAAGCAAGGAAATATATTTGTGATTTTAAAATGCTGTTTTGGATTTGTAACCTCTGGAGGAAGAGATAGATTCGATGTATTTACCCATAAGTTTCTGTGAAGATTTGGAAACAGAGCATAATTTTGTGGGGGTGTATCTCCAATTTATTTGTTGTTTCATCTTATTTGATTACTGGCTTGTTTATGTTCAGTGAAAAAGTAAGTTCGATGAGATTGAAAGTGTATATTCCATTTGGACTACCTTGGTATGTTGATATTGGCAAGCCCTTACAGGATACCGTGAACTAAAAATAAGAAGAGAGTATTCTTGTTAGGGTTGTAGACATTGCATTGTATTTCCTTTGCTATTCTGCTTCTGCCAAGGTCATTGCTACCTCTGTTGTTGACATTAAAGAAATCACCATTCCACAATTTCTTAAGATAAATATAACTGCAGTGGGCGTTGAATACTATAAGTGACTGTAATTAACTAGCTTAAGCCCTTGCCTGTCTTCTTATTTTTTTCTAAACCAGATACTTATAACCTATCACCCATTCATAGGCCTATACCTCTTAAAAGTGGTTCTGTTTTATTTGCATCTTTTACAAGATTCTTTGGGAACCAATTCATTTTGATAGCATAGTAGTCATATCCTGGGATATTATGAATGGATATATTTAGTTTGAGGGATTCAGAATATATCAGGCTTTGGTGATTCAGGATAATATCAGTGGTCATAGATTTGTAGCTAGTGGTAAACCTATGACCCATTCATAGCCATTGTGGATTTGTTAATAGTGGTGAAATTTTTTATACATTTGGATTATGCAGTCAATAGTTTCAGAAAATTCATTATTGAGGGTTGAGCTTGTTTTACAAATTTCATGTTTTCTTACATAAAGTTCATGATATAACTCGACTCAAATTTTGGGCAACAAAATAGGATATGCTATAGCTTGATTCAAATTTTGAACAGCAGTAGGACATGCCTGCACACACAAAAAGCAATGCATATGTTTTACAGTAGTTTGTTTTTGTGTGTGCAGGTTGTTTCGTTCATCTTCTCCACACTTGAAATACATATGCAATGACATTTTCCTTGGAACTGATATCGATATTGACCAAGGCATGTCCCTACTGAATCAGGCTGTAGCATCAATATCCCGTTTTTGTTGTTCAAATTTTGAACCAAACTATATGTTATAAACCTAAAAAGAGTAGTTTATTTTGGCATTGTGTAGCTTGTTTTGTTCAACCTCTGCACGTGAAATAAATATGTAAAACAACATCCCTTTGGAACTGATATTTGATATCAATTCTACAATTTTATGGAATCAATAAACTAATAATACATAGGATTACATCCATGTTTGTGAAAGTAAACCTCTTGTGCTATTTTGTAATGTAATTCTGTTGATTGAGTGCATCAAATAATTTACCAAGTGAATTAGTCGTTCTCTTGGGCTTCACAAGTATTAGGTGATATGCCAAGTCGTTGTGCCATTTTGTGGTGTAATTCTGTTTATTGCTTTCATCAAATAATTTAACAAATGAACTAGTCGGCTTCACTTCTTAGGTGGCAGGCCTAGCCTTGTGCCATTTTATGATGTAATTCTGTTTATTGAGTGCATCAAATAATTTAACTAATGAATTAGGCATTCTCTTAGTCCTCACTTGTTAAGTGGAGTTTTGTGATGTAATTTTGTTTGTTAATTACATTGAATAATTTGATAAATAAATTAATCCATCTCTTAGGCTTTGTTTGTTGTTAAGTGGCAGGCCTACTTAGTTTAATAGGCAATTTTTTAAAAGTTTTTTGCTGTTAAACATGGGTTTTCAAAACTTCTTTTCTTTTCACGTTCATTTGCGATAATAATGTTTTTATATAAATATAATATATCTTAAAAAATGTTTAAACATCTAGAAAGAAAAGAGCTATACAAAGTCTTTCGTTGTCATATGCATTCTAAAAATTTCTATGAAACACTCCATTGTAGATTTGTAATAGTTATATGCATTTTTCTGCAATGGGGCAGGACATCAGATTTTATGCTCAGCCTACTACATACATCATCATTTTGCACATTTTTTAAGAGACATGTAAAAACCCCAACATAAAACATTTTCTATGAAACACTCCATTGTAGATTTGTAATAGTCATATGCATTTTTCTACAATGGGGCAGGGCATCAAATTTTATGCTCAGCCTACTACATACATCATCATTTTGCACGTTTTTTAAGAGACAAGAACATGTAAAAACCCCAACATAAAACATATTGCATATCGTTACCTCCTTATTCCACTTGTTCCTTTCTCCCATAATGCTTAGTTATTAGTTTATTGATTGATAAATGTCTTTTTGTTAGTTATTTTTGAGTGCTACATATTAATCTAATTGTCAATTGTCATTAACTAATCAAGTGTTTGATAAAATCTCTGATTACTAAGTGTTTGATGAAATGTTTAATTGTCATGAAAGGTTTCTTTAGATGTTCTTTAGACCTTGACTCTGATTTCAAGGTAGTCTTTCATATTATGGTTATAGGTTTCTTTCCGAGAACATTTTATGTTTGCGGGTGAATTTTGCAGATTTGTTGTTGGTTTTAAGCATAAATTGGAGATATTGCAAGAAATTCTTGTTCTCACTCAACAACGTTTATTCTGTGGAATGTAATGTTCCCAAGCCATTTTTTTTAGCTCGGAACACTAACTGATCACTGTTGTTATGTTTGCTTATGTGTTTTCAGGTTTACTCATGGAGTTACACATTATGGTTTACTTGATGTTGTTTAAACAATAGAACATAAACAAGACAAGATACAATAAAGAACACCAGTATCGGACTAATAATGTCAATTTTGACCTTTATTTATATAGTAGGAAGATCCTTTGAACAAGAGATCTGTAGATCTGGAAGAAAACCCCTATAATATCAAAGATGGGTTGCCAACCGATACAATAATAAGCAATACAATGATAATAGCCTCCCAAAGGTTGTCCGAGAAGAAGATCCAAGCCTCCAAAGGCCAACAACATGCAAGAGAAGATAGGAGATCTTGGTCCAATATAACAATGGATAATGAAATGGATCCTTGCTTTTTACTAAGCTATACTACTAATGAGTCACCCAGGAAGAATGCTCCTCCATTGGTGCGTTTTCTCTCATCAACACAGTTTGTCCAATCAACATCTGAATAAGCAGTTAACTGAAAGTTCTGATTTCTGGGATACCACAGACTGTAATTCATTGTGCCCTTCAAGTATTTGAATATTCTTGTTACCGCTACTAGATGACTTTGTTTAGGAGCAGATTGATAGCGACCTACCATTCCAACAACTTGCATTATATCAGGACGAAAAGTTGTGATATACAGAAGACTGCCTATCATGGAGATCTTGGTCCAATATACTACAAAACCCCTCCAACCGGCTGAGTTGCACATTGCCTTCGCTGTTGATGAACCCCCAAGTTTCGACCCTCTTTCTGTGCTCCAAATGCCTCCCAACTTTCTCGGAATGTAGATCGGGCTAGTAGAAGCACGATGACCAAGTTTCAAGCTGAAAGGAGGAGTTCTGCCCCTCCAACTGAACAAACCCTCAACTGGTTTGTGCCCCCCTGGTTTGACTGAATCAACAAGATTTTGTTCTCCCCTCTAGGAGCCTCCAACTGCCACCAAAATCTCCAGAATGATAGATCATGCCAATATGGACAAGTTGATGAAATCTTAAGATGATCTATGAATATCCAGGCCAGTAAACCAAGGAAACCTCTTCTTGCAATGCACCCCTCTCTCCTCCAAGTCGTGCCAATGCTCCAGGAAATAAACTGCTAGGATAACCTCCTCTGGAATAGACTAGAAATGATGCTAGGGACCATTAAAAGAAAACCCAAATGCTCTTTTGCCAAGAAGCTCCCTCCTTTCCCTAGATTAAGCTAAACTCCTCAAGGTGGTGTACCCCACTAGCTGGAAACCCCTTAGGTTGCTCACTAGCTTGCCTCTACCACTAGATCAGACCCTTGCAACACTGTAGAATGGTGTGGGAGGATTATTTCACCTCCGGGACCAAGCCTGGATCAAGGTGGAATCTTTCACCATCAAGTTGATCTCTAGGGTTTTATACTCAAAACCCTCAAAACTGCTTGTGCTCAAGAGCTCCAATGCAAAATAAGGTAATAATACAGAATGCCTTAGAAGTGTGCCCTGCCCTTTCTTTTATAGCTCCAGTCTATTCATTTGTTGAGTTAATTAAACCCTAGGGTCAACTCTTCACTTAACTCACCTTTTCTTTTCTCTGGTTGAGTTACCCTTTTTCACACAAAGTCAACTCAGTAATATAATGTTATGTTTAGGAAGTGTCTTCTGGTTGACTTTGTCCCCATGATGCATGAGACTATAGTCAAGTGGGGATGGCTAGACTATTGAGTCTCTCCAGACCTCTTCATCAAGAGGTGGGGGACATTACATGGAAACACCTTGATGATCAAAATCCTTTGTCTATCTACTACATTGGTAAAAAATCAATCCTCATTTTGGTGTTGCAATTGCATGGAGGAATGATCGATTGTGCCCGCCTTTAAATTCCAAACATGTGTCAAAAGCAATTCTACAATTCCAAATGTTTTGAAGCCTTCTACTTGTCCTAGTGATATGGTGGAGCATGTTGATGAGGTGTTGATGGTGGATATCATAGCATAAGATGTAATCCACCTACATTCATTGTATGAAAAAAATGCAGTTATTTGTGTATTTAATGGGTATTGGCCTCTTACTTTGGCATTGTACTAATGGATTCACTCAACTTGGACAAAGGATTGCAATATCTGTGTTATCATGTTGATTATTGGCAAGTGTTTGAGGAATGTCCCTAGTTTTGGGGAAGCATAGGGCTTTTTACAACCCTTTGGTTCCCATAATTTGATTCTAATTCTATTTTTGTTACGTGATTGCTAACTTGGGTTCATATTCCCAATTTTTCATCACATTTCTGGTATTTATTAGTTTTTAAGGAAATTGGGAATACTTTGGGCACTTACATAAAATTGGAGTTTTAAAGTGTTGTGTGTTTATGGACCTTAGTAAGGGTCTTTCTGACAAAATAATTCTCAAATGGAAACATTTTAAATGCACAAAGGTCTTGGATTATGAGAACACAAAATTTACGTGCAAGATATGTCACCTTCTAGGATATCTACAAGTTTCAGGTTCTTTTCCTTGTGCTTGAGCTCATCATCTTAGAAAAAAATGGACCAAATCAAAATCGAAGAGCTTGAGTTTTCTAGAAGAATTGATGTTGGATAATGAGATTGATCAAAATGAGGTAAATTAGCAATAACAAGTGTCGACTGGGGAATCCATTCTTTCCTCGAGGATAGAGTAGAATATATGGATGTAGGGCGAACTCCTTCCTTGGGGGATAAAGTAGAAGATATGGAAACAAGGGTTTCCTCCTTGAGGGAGCTAGTGGTAGTTGAAGCTCCTTTAGGTGGAACAAGGAGACTTAACAAAATTGATACCTTTGATTCAGATAATAAACTAGTGCCTTCTATGAACCTTGATCTCTCGCCTTATAACTTACAATTAGTTATTGAAGCTCCTTTAGAGGGTTGGCAAGGAGTTAAAAAGAAGGAGAAAAAGAGAAAAAATGAGGATTATCTTTTGAAGTGCAAGAAATGATATGTATATAAATTATATAATCTTTCTAAATCATATGATATGGGTACATTACAAGTGGATGAGGTTTTTGTAGCAATTTCATCTAGTCATCAAGTATAAGAAGGGAAACACTAATAAGTTGGTGGACATGCTTTCAAGTCCACCCAAATCCAAGATTACAACTTTGGGAACCCTTATGCACATGGATCTTGTTACCCCCATAGCCTAGGGGTAACTAATGAGATGATGTCTCGAGGCCCACAGGTAGTAGACATGGAGTGCCGAGAGACGAATGACTGACATAGCCCACATTGAGTAGATATAACCCCTCCTCTCCACCATGCATCACTACTCATCGTCAACAACATAGAAACATCCACTACATAGACTTGGTCCACAGAAGACAACAAGTCTTGCTTCATGAGGTAACAAGTGCAGTCTCATGGTAAGTGTCACTTTAATATTTGAATCATTTGAGGATGTTGCAAAGAGTCCTTTCTTGATTATGGAATGTTTGCTTGGAAATTATATCTTTTTCCTTATTTCACCTTGTTGGTTGACATGGTATCCTAGTAAGTTGGTCACCCTCGGGAAAATAGTTGCTAATGGGGGTCTCCTTGAAGGGTCATCGTACTACTCCCATTCATACTTACCGCTTTCCACACTTCTTCCCTTCTGTTTCCTCATCTTTTGGGGTTTTGGGTTCATTGACCCCAAGAAGGGCTTGTATCTCATTTCATGGGAAGAAGGGGCTAAAGGCCTAGAGGTGTTGCAACTAGCACTATAAAAATCAAAATACATAATTAATCCTTCTAGATGATCACCCTAAAAGTCCCGAGAGCCATGAATCACTTCTCTATAAAAATAAAGGACTTTTAATAGAAAATAAATAAAAAACATYTTGCTTGATGGGGGAATGCATTGCAGTGTTCTTTAATTTTCATTGCACATAGCACTCGATGTGTTCTAACTTCAAGTGGCATTGCGGTGCTATTTTTCTTTCCATTGCACACAACACTCAATGTTCARATCATAAAAAACAAAAAAGAAAGGCAAATAAAGGGCTTGGAAAAATGTTGCATTGAAAACGAAGGGATGCAATGGACCCTCCACAAAGGCACCCATAAATGAGACAATATGAGCCCTTGATATGTCAAGAACCCCATTCCAAAGAGTACTTCCCCCAATCCACCTCAAAYTCACTACATGGTCTAGAGTGTCTTCTTGGGAAATATTCCTTGACTTGGGGATTGGCCTACCCAATAGGGCACCATGACACCCCTCCCATGCCTAAATTTGGAAAATTTCATAAGGTCTTTGAACATTTGTTTAGTTTGAAAATGGGGACTTAATGCACTTGTTCGGGTGGTTCTTTTATTAAATTTGGCTTTCTTGGCATTATTCATATGAATTTTGGACCCTTGGAGGGCACATTTGCTTGTCTTTGCAGGAACTTGCACGGTGAAAGTCATTCATGAAGGGACTAAGCCACGTGGACCTTCATAGAGGCATGAAATCCCATTGGATGGATGTTGCGCCCCACACATTGGAGGCCTAGGATGATGAGCGTTGCACCTTGGATGATGTCCCTAGCACATGAATGTGGCCCGAAAACATGAAGAAGGGATGATGTCACCCTCCTATGCCCAAACGTCCCTCTCTTATAGCATGACATCACACATTTGGGGGGTTGTTGGGTGTATTTTGTGCACTTGGTGATGTTGTGGGCTTGTGACCCCACACTTTTGCTTAATTTGGGGATGACGTGGCACCTTCACACCATGAAGTCCTAGATTTTGGAGGCTTAATTTCACATGTGCCACCTTGGAGAATATTTTTAGGGGCTTCCATGCCTTTATTTTTCTATTTTGTAGCCTATGTGGGCAAAAAGAACAAATTGTTTAGCTAGTGAAGCATTATGACTTTGGTTTTGACCTTAAATTATGGATTTAATTGTAAATGTGGAAAAACATGACTTGGGTTTCCTCTATAAATAGAGGCAAGTCATTTTTCATTTGAACATAACTCATCACTCATAAAAAATACTATTTGGACTGCAATTTTGGCCCTCTTGGAGAATTCCGCTGTCTCTTTTTCTTGTGCAATTTTCTCTTGGAGGACTTCTACTACTGCGCCATCTTCTTGGGAGCTTGTGGTGAAATGTTTTGGGGTATGTCTTGGTTGAATAATGTTTTCTTCATCCATTTCTTGGTCTAGTAAGTAATTTTTCTACAATTATATGGTGATTTTCTTGGTAAATTCAAAAATTTGTTGGAAAAACCCTAGGAGGAGTAGAGTGTTTATACCCTCCATAGCTCATAACATTTCTTCACCTAGATAAGAGGAATCAAGGTTTACTTCACGAATTAGGTGTCTACACCCTTGATGTGAATTTTGGCTAGGGTTTGAGTTCTAGGGATTAAGAGGGTTTAGACCCCTAGAATCCCTAAACCCTAGTTTTGCCTTGATTGGTGAGCTAATCGATTTAGAAGGAGACATTTTGGGTACTATAAGGGTTTAACCATAATTCCTCTATACTCTTCTACTTGGTTTAACTCTCTTTCAAGCAAGTGACTTCATAACCCATTAAAGGAACTAGTCTTCATTGATACAGTAAAAGTGACAAAGTTTCATAGAAATGTCTCTCTCTCTCTCTCTTACTCTCTTGCTTCCTGATAAAAGCAAGTGATTGGTAATTAAATGGTTGATAAAATTTGAGTTTAGCTTGCTGCTATTATAAATTGTTATCTACATTCATTAGGGCTGCTGATTTTGCCGCTATCTCTTACTTTTCTCACAATTTAACCATGGAAATCATTGTTTAGCTATTGAACATAAAAGTACTTGTCAAGAGCATCAATTTGAAGCATTCATTTGTTGATTTCTATGGTTAAATATTGCTGCTATTACAATTTACTTATCGTTGATAACTCTTGTCTAGCAGCCAATTCGACCATCAAAACTAATGCTTAAAGGCTTGATCATTATCTACTAGTTTCTAGCTTTCATTCCATATCATTTATTTGTGACTTTGATGGTGTTTTCACACAACTATTACAACTTTATCATTGCTTTTATAAAATCATTTGTTGCTGCGTTTTAGGACATCAAGCACAATTTGCTAAGTCCTTAGTGGTTAGTGGCTCATTCTGCCATATTTGGCTTTCGTTTTGTGTCCTAACATGTGCTTTGTAGGTGCTCTTCACACCATCATCACATCTTTCCCAAGCCTATCTTCAATAAGCCTTAGACACCTTGTTCAAGTGACCAAAATAGGGGCCTTTTTTCCACTCTTGTGTTTGTTTTCCTTCATCCCCTTGAGGTTACCCGAGAATCCTCCCTTGTGTTGGACTTATCCATCACTAAAACGAGGGGGATATCTTTTAAGGTGACAATGATAGGTGTCCCCAGTTGTGTCACACATTTGTTGTTTGGGTTGGGATTTTGCTAACTACAAATTGTGTGATAATATATCCTTTTACCCATGATGCATACAAAGAGGCATACATAGATGATCCAGACTTTGAGGAGGTGTTTCAGTAGCTACAGGGCCAAATTCATGTAGAATAAGGTGACAGTAAGGCTAAATATCATCTCCTGAATGGGTACTCTACAACCTAAACAAGTTAAGGGTGAAAGTTGCAACTTATCAGAGAGGCTCACACCTCCAAGTTTGTAGGAATTTTTGGTGTTGGGAAGATAGTTGCTAACTTACTGAACTAGATGGATGTCGGTGGCCTCCCACCTATTCCAACTGGTTCATTTTGACAGTTTTCCAGTTTGGCAGTTTTTTCTCCTAATTTTCGGGTCCCTAACTTGCGGGGCCATTTTGAGGCCCTAAACAACGTTTTTAGGGCTTGCCACAGTAAAAAATGACCTTAGATAGATAGTAGAAATATGTGTAGTCCTTGGATATACCTTTCCAATGGGCTATCGTGCGCTTAAAACAAAGATCGTATGCAAAAGTTACGACCCCGAGAAGTTGATGTACTAACTTACCCAAACGGGGCCCACATGACTTTTGGCGCTTCATCTCCTAGAGTTAGGTTTTTGGATGTCTAGGGTTTTTGACATTCCTGTTTATTGTAAAAATGCCTTCAGAGCCTTACTGTGATTATCTTCTTGTGAATGAACGCAACTATCACATCTCTTCTCAGAGATAAGCTGCCACCATTCCAACAAGCTTGTTTTCCGTGCATTTTATAGTTTCAACTTATTTCCTTATTGAATAGAAAACCAGTTTTATTGTATCTCTGTTACTCTGTGTTAAGCATCTTTTAATAATTTGTATTCATTTCGTTCTTCTCATAAAATTCGGATCAGTGGTATCAGAGCGGTCTGCTCTTTGTCGTCTTAATGCATGTCCCCAATGATGTCAGGGTACAAAGGATTGGGTCTCGAGCTTGTTTCTCTTGAGGACAAAATCTCTTGCACACCCAAATGACCTCTCATTGCAGAAGAAAAGAAAGACGGCGGGACAGGATATCCTTTCAAAATTTTGCTTGAGGAATCCCTCACGCAACAAAGGAACGAGATGATGGATAGTTTTGTGCAAATCCTTCGGCGACTACCAACAAACGATGCAACTTCCTTGAGCGGAGGCACCACCCCCTTAAAGGTACAAATCAACTTCGATATTCCTATATTTGAAGGTTAGATAGACACAGATTCTGTAGACAAGTGGTTGAATCTACTAGAAGGGTATTTTTCTGTCCATAACTTTTCAAATAGAGAAAAAGTTACTTTTGCACTACTCAAAGCCATTCCCCATGTCAAAGATTGGTGGGAAACTTTCTGTGAACAAAATGAAACAAATGAACCCTCATTATTTACAGTCGCGACCACTTGGGAATCCTTAAGGGATGCTATTAAGGAACAATACTACCCTGTCGAAATTTATGATGACTTGTATACCAAATGGACTACATTGCGGAAAAAAAGAGACCAAGTAGTGCCAGATTTCACAAATATCTTCCATACCCTGCGCACCAAGTTGGGTATCAAATATTCAGAGTGACATCTGGTTCTCAAGTATCGCGATACTCTGCATAGATACATCCAGACTGAAATAGAACTTCTAGACATCTCGTCCTTGGGCATGGCCTATCGATATGTCGTAAAAATTGAGCAGAAGCTCAAACAAAAGACGTGACAATTTGGGCCTGGGAACCCCTCACAATGAAAACCAGGAAATGGCGGCCCCAACCTACAGAACAAAGGACAAAGAAAATATGGACAGTACCAGGACAACCAATCCAATCCGCAAACAAAGAAGGACACCAGAAAGACAAAGAAGGATACCGAGAAGTGGTGTGACTTCCATAAGAGCCCTTGGCATAACACTGTCGATTGCTGCTCAAAGCAGTCACTGGTGGCCGAAGTGAAAGCCTCTGAATCAGATGTGGGTTCTGACTCTGAGTCAGAACCAAAAAGGGGAAGACAGATCATTGACGCGGAGCCCAGTGCCACCGTTGCTACCACCAAGATCCAACCTAGTGAACCATGCAAGCCAGAAGGAGGGGAGTGCCTTTTCCATTCACAGATGTGGGTAAAAGGCACCCCGCTACACTTCATCATTGATAGCGGTAGCTAGAAGAACCTCATCTCAACAGAGGTTGTCAAGTGGATGGCCCTGTCGAAAACACTTCACCCGCAACCCTACAACATTGGATGGCTCTGCCAAGGAATTGATCTCCGCGTCAGCCAACAGTGTTGACTATCGTACAATATCAAGCCATTCAAAGACGAGGTATTGTGTGATGTTGCTCCTCTCGAAGTTTGTAATGTTCTTTTGGGCCAACCTTATTTATGGAAACGTTATGCTATATATTAGTCTAGGTCTCATAGTGTTATTAGTACTTTGAACAAGAAATTGTATAGGATACCCGAGGCAGTCCCTCCTAATGCTATTTCCTTGATCTCTGCCAAGCAATGCAAGGTCATCTCTTAGACTGAGAAATTTGTCTTCTTCGGGATTCACTCTTAGAGTAAGAGAAAGATCGTAGCCACATTCAGGGCCTCCACGANGACAGATCCAAGAACTACTCCACAAGGGGAACATCTGTCTCATCTCATCGCCTTGTGGGAACCTAATCATATTGGTGCAGAAGAAAGACAGGACCTGGCGACTCTGCATTGATTACCGGGCTCTGAATAAAATCACAGTCCGGAACCGGTACCCTATTCCCCGAATCGACAACCTCCTTGATTAGCTCACGTGGGTCAAATACTTCAGTAAGATTGATTTGAAGTCTAGCTACCACTAGGTCCTAATAGAACAGACAGATGTAAGGAAGACCTCCTTCAAGTCAAAAGAAGGTCTTTTTGAATGGTTGGTCATGCCCTTTGGTTTGACAAATGCTCCAACAAATTTTATGAGGATGATGGATGATATACTACGACCTTTCACACGTACTTTTTTAGTGGTGTATCTGGATGACATCCTCATCTACACAAAGACTTGGGCGGAACACTTGCAGCATATTCAGCAGGTTCTGCATGCCCTGCGACAACACAAACTATATGAAAACTTGGAAAAATGCTCCTTTGGCATGAACATGGTCCATTACTTAGGCTACATCGTTGATCAACATGGTGTGCATGTGGATCCAACCAAGATACAATTCATCCATCATTGGCCAACCCCAACCACACTCACCGAGCTTCGGTGCTTCTTGGTCCTTGCCAATTTCTATCACAGGTTCGTGTTGGGATTCTCTTACATCGCATGGCCCCTCAGCCAAGTAACCAGGGGTGGCGGTAAGACAAAATTTGTGTGGGGCCTATCCCAAAAACAAGCCTTCGATGAATTGAAGCAACGTTTGTGATCATCCCTAGTAGTTTCATTATCGAACCTACAACATCCCTTTGAGATCGAGACAAATGCTTCAAACTATGCTGTGGGCGTCGTTCTCACTCAACACGACCACCCCGTGGTGTATCATAGTGAGACACTATCATATGCTGTATGTAAGTACCCTAGTTATGACAAAGAATTGCACTCCATTGTGCAAGCCTGCCTCCAGTGGAGACATTACATTCTGGGGAACAAGACAATCATCTACACTGATCACACGCCACTATAGTTCATGCAAACCCAAGGCAAATTGAAGAATGATTGCCATCAGAAGTAGTCATGACACTCACCACAGTGATAGAATCCTACGGCCATGAGACCTCCTGATGGCCCCACCTCTATGAGACAGACTCTGACTTCTCCACCACCTACCAAATGTTGAGAGAAAACTTAGTGTCCACTAATTTCCATCTTCAGGATGGGATGTTGTGCCGTCTGGGCCATCTCTGCGTTCCATCAAGCGAGCGCGTGAAGCTGATTTGGGAAGCTCACTACAGTCAGGTGGCATGACACTTTGGCGTCGAAAAGACAGTGGCAGTGATGCAAAAACATTTCTACTGGATGAAACTTCGACAGGATGTCGGTAAGTATATCAGGTCCTACATCGCCTGTGCTATTTCCAAACCAACCACTAAGAAACAAGGCCTGTACACCCCTCTTCCTACTCCTGACAAGCCATAGGAATCCATCTCAATGGACTACATGTCAGGCCTCCCGTCCACCAAGAGAGGTAGTGACTGTGTTTTTGTGGTTGTTGATCGCTTTTCTAAGATGGCGATTATGGCTGCCTACAAGAAGAACATCACTGCAGAGGCCACTGCCAAGATCTTCTTTGAACGGGTCTGGGTACAATTTGGGATCTCACAAACCATTGTCTCAGATCGGGATAGTCAGTTCCTCAACACACTCTAGTCAAGCCTCTGGTCATTGCTGGATACCAAGCTCACCAAATCCACTGCCTTCCACCCCTAGACAGATGGCTAAACTAAGGTCGTCAATCGGATGATCGTACATATCCTGCGCATGTACAATTCCAAACACCCCCGCACATGGGATGAGAGTCTTCCCTATGTCCAACATAGCTACAATCGAGCCCTGCATAGATCAACTGGTCACAACCCCTTCCAGGTGGGGTTGGGATTCCAACCATTGAGCCCCATGGATGTTGCACTACCCCTGGCGACCACCTCGACCGACTCGTCCCTTACTCCACCAAAAGCTGACAAATCCACCCGGTTCATTGAGCGGATCCAACAAATCTGCCAATAAGTTCAGGATATTTTACAGAAGTCCAATGACAAGTACAAGCAACGCCATGATCAACACTGAGTGCCACATAAGTTTCAGGTGGGCAATAAAGTTTGGTTGCACTTGCAGAAAGAATGCCTTACAGGGCCCCATCAGAAGCTTCTCCCACTCCACTATGGGCCATACACCATCACCAAGGCTATGGGTGATAATGCTTTTGCGCTCAACATTCGCCCTTTTCTTAGCCTGCACCCAGTCTTCAATGTGTCTCTCCTTTGGCCATATTTCCCACCATTATTGGACACCTTAGAGATAGCAGAGTAGTTGACACCAAAAGAGCTCAACCTGCATGAAACATGCATCCAATGATCACATTGTAGACACACAGATCAAGGGCACCCGACAACAAATGATCCAACTTTATCGAGTTGTCAAAGCAGGGCAACTCCTACACCAAGGCAAGTGGCTCACCTGGGGTCAAATTCAACCGAAATTTCCTCATCTGATGGGGGAACTCAATGCAAATGAGATCATTGCTTCCTAAGTGGGGAGGATTGACCAAGATGGATGTCGGTGGCCTCTTACTTATCCTAACTAGTTCATTTTGGCAGTTTTCCAGTTTGACAATTTTTTTTCCTAGTTTTCGGGTCCCTGTCTTACGGGGCCATTTTGAGGCCCTAAGCAACGTTTTTAGGGCTCACCACAGTCAGAAATGAACTTTGATAGAAAAAAACAAAATTTCTATTCCTCGGATAGACCTTTCCAACATGCTATCGTGCGCCTAAAATGGAGATCGTATGCAAAAGTTACAACCTCGGGAAGTTGATGTACTAACTTACCCAAACGGGGCCCGCATGACTTTTGGCGCTTCATCTCCTAGGGTTAGGTTTTTGTATGTATAGGGTTTTTGACATTCATGTTTATTGTAAAAATTCCTTCAGAGCCTCATTGTGATCATCTTCTTGCAAATGAGCGCAACCGTCACATCTCTTCTCAGAGATAAGCCACCACCATTCCAACAACCTTGTTTTCCGCTGCATTTTATAGTTTCAGTTTATTTCCTTATTGAATAGAAAACCAGTTTTATTGTATCTCTGTTATTCTGTGTTAAGCATATTTTAATAATCTGTATTCATTTTGTTCTGATCATAAAATATAGATCACTTACAAAGGTATGTACTGGCCCATAATGCAAGAATATGTAGCATTGCATATTAGAGGATGAATACTTTGTTGTACCAACAAGAGTAGTTATAGAAAAAAAGACCTATACCATCCCTAACCTGTACCCACACGACCTTGGGAAAGTATTTCCATGGATTTTGTGGGTGTCCTACCAACAACTTGGAATGGGAATGACTATATTTTTGCGGTAGTTGACAGGTTTAGCAAGATGTGCATTCTTATGCCTTGTAAAAATACCATCAAAGGAAAATATGCGACAAACATGTTATTTGATCAGGTCCAGGTGCACTTTGGGATACCAAGGAGAATCATCTTAGACAAGGATACTATATTTCTTAGTGCCTTTTGGACCACACTTTGGTATAATAAGGACATGAAGTTGAAGATATCTACCTCATTCCATCCACAAAGAGATGCGTAGATAGGAGTAGTCAACATGATGTTGGTACAAATTTTGAGGCGTTACAATTAGAAGCATCTGAATACCTAGGATAAAATATGATCTATATGTAGCACTCTTATAACAAATATGTCCACACTTTTATGGTAAGTCCCCTTTTGAAACTTGCTTTGGGTATTTACTTCCTTCACCCTTGGATGTTGTATATGGACAGGAAGGAGTCAGGGAAGACATTGTAGGAGAAACATTGAAAGTAGTGAAATTTGTTGAAAAGATTAGGTATATTCATTTGCAAGTACAAGAGACAAAAAATAAGTCATAGGAAAAGTATAATTCTAGACATGATCAACAAAGAACCAATAAATCATTTAAAGTGGGAGACAAAGTTTGGTTACAACTGAACAAAGAAAGACTACTGGGTCTTTGTAAGAAGATCAATGATTTGTGGTATGATCCTTTTGAAGGAATGAAGAAGGTGGGAGATAATGCTTACAAACTCAATGTACCCCCATCCATGCACATTTACTTCGTAGTGAGTGTGGAGAACTTGAAACTCTATGATCCTTCCATATTGGATCAAGAGGTAGAGCTAGTCCTACCTACTGTAGAGTAATTAGCACCAGATTCTTAGGCATAGTTGGTAGAAGCATAATTTTTTAGAGGAAGTGCAAAACTACAAGACATGGGTAGGTTGACCTTTGGCAGATTAGGTTGAAAGGACAACTTCCGAGCAAAGAAAATGGTACTCCAGGGAGAAGGTGGAGGAAAAAATTTCTTACCTCATTCAATAAAGATTTTGGGAAACAAAACCATCCCTAAATGAGGAGGTATGATCCATATTGGATCATCAGACAAATTTTCATCTATATTGGTACTTACTGGGTGCAAAACATTGGAGGAATCAACTTGTAGGGCCATTTTAGTGGCAGGTCCTAGTTTGGAAAATTGGGGTCTGAAACATTCTAGAGCCATTTTAAGGAATCAAATGAAATTTTTTTGAGTTAAAGTGTCCAAAAATTGTGCGCACACCCTCGACGATGTTATACACTTCGAGACCTTTTCAACAGTGTGTTAAACACCTCAATTGGAGCTCATATGAAAAAGTTATGCCTCCCACAAGTTGACATACCTTGTTGACCACCATGGTACAAGTGGATGCCACATCAACCCCCATTACCCACACATATGGGGCTATCCACATGTGGAATTTCAAGAAGATTATATAACATCCATACCTAATCTCAAATAGAGTGTTGAAGAAGTCAAAACCCTAACCCTAGATGGTTCTCGGGATATGTTAAATACTGGGCCACTAGGAGGAGAAAAGGTTCCATTCTTTTGTATTGTACTTGTTCCATAGTTGAGCAGAGCATTCAAGGAATGGTATTTTGAGAGAATAACAAATGAAGAGGAGATTCTGTAGCAAGCGTTCATGGCACAATGTTAAAGGAAACTCCATAGCGAGTGCCTCTTTCTTTGTACTTGCTTTTCATAACTAAAGAAAATAGAGTAGAGATTAGGCCTCACCTTGTAGCTAGGTTTCCTCTTGTATTGGGTTTCTTGGAATACATCTTGTGTTGAATTGTGTTTATATTTTTTCCTATTATTTCATTTTTGTATTCAATTATTTTCATAAATTCAAGTAAAGCGAGTAATTAATTAATCTGAGATCTAAGGAAAATTAGTCTGCATAGTTTAAGATTTCAGAATATTATAAGATTTGTTGTGATGAGTTGTTCCAATGGAATATACATGGTAGTTTGCAGATAAATAATCAACTATCCATCCAAAGACAACATAATCATCGAAATTATACATAATAATCTAAAGTAAACCATAATGAACCCAAGTCAACCAAAGTCAATGAAATTAAACCATTTTCAACCATAATCAACCTTTACTAAACAAAGTATACCATAGTTTAGCATAGCCAACTAAGGTAAACCATATTCAAGCATAAATAACCATAGTAAATGAAGGACAACTAATGTTAAGTAAAGTCAACAATAGTTAATTAGAGTCAACCATTGTTAAGGCCCTATGTTAAGGCCTTAACACTCATTTACTATTATTTTATTAGTTATGGCTAGGTCAGCTCAAGATAGGTTACATCATGCTCACTTTATCTCCTTTTTATAATAAAGGAGATTCATTTGTATAGGAATCTCATCCTATCTTGTGCATTGCATATATTGTAAAAGGAGGTTTCCCCCTCGAAGTGGATTATTCATTGTATTTTTTTGGAGTTTGGATCATAACATTTGATTTCAGAGCATACGATCCTAGGGTTTTAATCCTTCAAAGGAATCAACTCCATTAGTTTGTCTTTTCTTTCATATTCTTGGGGYTGTGAGGCAAAACTAATAAAACTCCTCTTTTTTCTCTTGATAAAAAATTTTGAATCTTGAAAACATGAGYTTTTCTTAAAACATCATGCAAATATTATGGAGGCTATGCAATTAGCTCATCATATCCAATACAATAATAGAGATACACACAAGTATACCACTGGAACATATGAAGGAAGTAGAGATCGATTTGGGGCTCATAAGGAAACCCTACCTCAACCTACTCGAATATCACCGAAGGAAATGGAGGAAAGAAGATAAAAATGACTATGCTTTGGTTGTAATAACAAATGGTCAAAAGTGAATAAATGTCAAGAAACAAAATTGTTCACCTTGGATAATAACATCGAAGATGACATGGAGGCATCTATACAAAGGTGTCAGACAATTGGCTTAGGTTGATGGACAATTGGTCTGGACTATTGGTTGTAATTGATGTCAACCCTTGGAGAGTGATATTGTATATTAATGTCAACCCTTGGAGAAGTTCGATAGTGAATTCCGGTATCACAAAGACATGGGTAAGGGACCAGAGTTTGTTTGAGGTATAAAGACATGAAGATCAATGAATTTATAGGTAAGACTATTCTATATGGATAGTATATTTCATGCCATTTTCGATGATATGTGGAACGGCACATAACTCCTCGCGATTAAAGAGTTATGGCCATATGAACTTGGAGAACCCTCATGAGTTATCTAGAAGCCCCTAGAAGGTCAAATGAGTCAATTATTCTAGAAGCTCCTAGAAGAAGTATACTAGTCAAATTTATGGTAACTAGGAGTTAATCATGGGTATAGTTGTTTCATTAAGAAAAAATTAGTTGCAACAAGAAGTTGTGAGTTTGGTAATTATGATAAAGTAGTTGTGATGAGAATATTGAATAGTCAAAGTGGTTGATCCATAAATAAATTAAATAATAAAGTGGTTGCAACAACAAGAAGTTAGTTAAGGACAAAGACATTATGAATTGACTAATTATAGAAAAGTTAGTTGCAACAAGAAGTGGCAAGTTTACTATTTATGGATAAGTCAAAGTGGTTGCAAAAGAAATTAATTAAATAATAAAGTTATTTGCAACTAGGAGTGGAGAACTTACTATTTGTGGAAAGTGGTTAAGTTAAGTGGACAAAGTGGTTAATTGGAAAAAGTGGCTAAGTGGACAAAGTGGTTAAGTGGACAAAAGTTGATACTTCTAGAGGAAGTTACTTGGAGAGTATAAATAAGAGAGCAAGGATCTTCCATTAACACCTATTGAATATCATTGAATATCTATTTTGTGAAAGATTATTTGGGCAGATATTATTGATAGAAAAAAGTGCGGTAGAAAAAGTGTGGCAGAAAAAATGCATCAGAAAAAGTGCGGTAGAAAAATTGCGGCAGAAAAAGTGCGTCATAAAAATTGCGACAGAAAAACCGCGATAGAAAAAGTGCGGCAGAAAAATTGCCACAGCATAATTGCGACAACAAAACTGCGGCAATAGAACGCTACAAGAAGAAAAAAAGGTATGGTTTTCATATGTGTAGTGTTGAATTTATGAATCTGGTTGAGGGTTTTCCTTGTAAATCTATTGGATTCCCTCTTGGAAGTTTAGGGCTTGTTGTAGAGTTGATCTGAGGGAGATATATTGAAGTTTAGTATTGGTTCATGTTTGAGGGATTTTGGTTGAGGTATGTTGCTGAAGTTATTGGTACAGATAGAGGCTGTATAAAAATGAGGTTGTGGCTCATGGTTGATGTGAGGATTTATGGTATTTGATTTATGGAGAGTGTGGTGCATTGCTAGAGGTATCTTGTTGGTTATCTCGGTGTATGTTATTGGTATATGGTAGAGGTATATGATTGGGTACATGGATGAGATACATACTTGAAGTACATGGTGATCTTGATACATCTTGTTGAGGCATAGTTTGGTTTGTTGTTGATACATGATTGGTACATGTTATTGGCTATGTTTGCATAGTGTTGATGTACATGATTGATGTGTATTGTTGGAACATGGTTTGAGTGATAATTTTGTGATTTTGGGTATGAGATATATGTTATCAGATCTGATATATTGAGGAGAGTATTGGTACATGTTGTTGGTGCATTTAGTTTTATTGGTACATGCAAGGAACATATACATGTTGGCTACATGACAATGTCACAGGTTTATTACAGGTCAGTGGCACAGATTGGTACAGGTTTACAACAATATATCTCACAGTGACAGTGTGACAGTGGTTCCATCATTCTACTTATATTTCAGGGTGGTTAGACAGGGAAATGATAGGTGGTTGTAGCCACCTTCTGGTTGTAGCCGAAGAACATAGGGGGTTGTAGCCTCCTTCTGGTTGTAGCCAGAGAATTGGGGAGTTGGAGCTTCTCTTAGGTTGTAGCCTCAGAAACTAGGGGGTTGGAGTCTCCTTCCAGTTTTAGCTGGAGAATTAAAAGTTGGTGATTCCTTGAATGTAACTCTTGACATATAAGAAAAACATTATGTGGTTTTCTCTCGCATTGGGTTTCCACGTAAATATTGGTGTACTGTGCATTATGTGGATGTGTTTGATATTGTTTATTATGCACTGATGAATGTTAATGCTTATGATACAATAAGATATTGATGATGAATAGATGAACATGGTTGGATAAGTAAAATAATATACATTGTGGTTTAAAGGATTAATAATTGGTATAATTGCTCATTACTGATTCACCCCCCCTCTCAGTAATCCAACAAAAGGGATGAAGAATAACTTGTGAAATTAAAAGAGCAGGAAAAAGATGTAGAAATTATGCACAACAATGACTGGTGTGAAATATCTGTTCATGCATTGGTAGGTTTGTTAGCACCTCAAACCATTAATATTGTAGGATACATTAAGAAGCAAAATACCATGGTTCTTATTGACTTAGGTATTACCCATAACTTCATTGATACAATATTAGTAGAGAGCCTCAATTGTTTTGTGTATCAGTGGCAAATTTTCAAGTTTTGGTTGACAATGGAGGGAGTATTGATTATGTAGGAAAATGGCACAACATTAAAATTAGTATGGGAGAATATAACTTAGAAATTCCAACGTATGCCATTCCCATTGGAGGACTAGATTTTGTCTAGGGATTCAATGGTTGAGAACATTAGCTACAATTTCTACAAACTATAATGAATTATTCATGAGATTCAAATTGGAAGGAAGTCAATATGAACTCAAAGGGTTAAAATCATGACCTTCTCATGCCATCAATTCTCATAGAATGGAAAATATTTTAAAAAAGGTAGTAGGGGAGTTGTGGTTAGGATTTATTCGATAGAAGTAAAGAAAGAAGATGAAAATATTCTATAGGATTTAAAATGCACCTTGGAAAATCACCATAAGGTCTTCCAAGAAGTTCCTAAAGGGACACCTCCATCCAAAGATCATGAACATCAAATCGAACTAATACTTGGAAATACTTCACCTAATAAAATGCCTTATAGATATCCTCATAAAAAAAAATGGGATATTGAGAAAATGGTACAAGACATGTTGGATTAAGGTATTATTCAACCAAACAAGAGTTCATTTTCAACTCTAGTAGTTATGGTGAGAAAAAAGATAATTCTTGGAGGATGTGTTATGGTTATAGAAATCTAAAAAAAATCACCATAAAGAATAAATTCCCTATTCCAAATATTGATGAGCTATTAGATGAGATTCATGGAATGACTTCTTTTACAAAGTTAGATATTAAATCGAGATACCGCCAAAATATTACGAAAATAAGTCATTCCTAAAACAAATTTTAGAGCACATGAAGAGAACTATGAGTTCTTGGTCATGCCCTTTGGGTTAACTAATGCTCCTTCTAGTTTTCAAAGCCTCATGAACAATTTTTTTCAACCCCAACTTAGAAAGTTTGTGTTGGTTTTCTTTGATGATATACTGATCTATAGAAAATAATGGGAAGACCACATTAAACATGTGGATAAAGTACTACAAATTCTAGAGAATAATCAATTATATGTAAAAATATCCAATTGTGCTTTTGGGAAACAAGAAGTAGAGTATTTGGTGTTGTGAGTGGGAAATCTCCCTATAGACTAACACTAAGGGTTTAGTAATGCATGCAGAAAATAACCTTCGAAAGTCTCCTACTTTTTACTGTTATCCCGACATAGGCCCCATATTCATGCATAAAACACAAGGATAAAAGGATCCGATAACTCTACCTTGAACTCCTCACTCAATGTTGATCCTTTTGCATTCGGTTTCTTCTTGACTGCAAGTATCCTCCCAAAGATAACCTGCATTCACAAACAAACAAACAAAGAACTATGGACATGCATCTCATATATGAATTAGTGGGTTAGAGGTTCTGAAAATATAAACCAAATTGAATATTGAACACCTCATATGGCGGGACGGGAAAAGTAATTCTTTCTATTGACCTCACAAAAGTCACTTAAAATGGTGAGATTGGCTACTGCTCATTGAATCTGGTCCTGGGCTCTTCTTCAACTGTGCACCAACCACTTCCACATATGCTTCTCCTCTTCAGTTCTCACACAATGGTTGCAAAAGGTTGGGGCAAGGGGAATGCAAAAATCAAGTAGAGTTTCTTTACTATTATTTTCCTCCTCCAAATGGGACCCCTACCCCTTCTTTTATAGGCTAGAAAGGGCTAGGTATTTGGTTGAGTGTCCGGCTATGGACGGTCGACCAATTTAGGCAATTTACCCAAAAGTTTGTGTTATGTCTGCAACTTTCTATTTTCTGTGCTTTTGTATGTATACATGGGCTGTAATGGGTCAAATAGCATATACATGTGTGCAGTAGTGGAGCAGGGCACATATTCCTTCAAAAAAGGTGTTTTTAAGAAGAGATGTTCAGTAGTGGCTTGGAAAAAATGGAAAATGAGATGGCCTGATGCCATGTATGCATGTTTGGTGAAAATTAGGGTTATAACAAATGCCCCCTAATGTATGAGGTCAGAAGAGCATCTGATGGCCGAAATACATTACCAATATTTACCAACGTATGAAACAAGTGAGCCCAGGGACCAGAGTTCGGGAGGTGCCATCTACAAAATAACAATTGTCTCACCGAGGCGGGCATACCCATGCTCGGGATGAAATAAAATCATGGCTGCCAATCAAATACACTGCAGATCCATGTCATATAACTATATAAAGTGTAGCTGTGAGTAATACACAACGGATCTACATCTCGAAACAAAAAAGATATACATGTATAGTATCCATCTTCTAGAAGCTAATAAGGCCTGATGGTTGGAGATGAGGCCTTCAGAGCTCGAGCAACAACTTCAAAATCTTCACAACTTGGGTAGGAGTGTAATATGAGTGTACGACTTCACTAACTAGAGGTCTTCGACGGCTTGTCAGGTACATACTAGAGGATCTTGATGATCAGGCTGAGGGCTTCATTGATTTCGAACAAAGACTTGATTGGACTTTCAGGATGGCCGGGCATGAGGGAAAGAGACAAACTGTAGAGGGGACGACTCAAGGTTGGTAAAAAATTCCCTTGGACAATAGCACGATAGAATATGAGACTCAAACAACATTATATTTGACATAAGTCTACGATGCATGAGGCAACACAAACTCTCCAAATCTTTGGAAGAATAACCAAACGGAGGAGGACACAACTCTATGTAGCGATAAAACTTCCTAAGGTCAGGTTAAATCCAAAAGTTTGACAAACAAATAGAATGATGTGCTTTGTCCAAGGGAGACTCATTGTGCTGCCAACAAAAAGAAAATACTTTTCCCTTCCTCTTTTTGGGGTATATTTGATTTTTTTGTCTTTTTCAATAATTTTGGAAAAATTGAAAAAGAATAAAAGAATGCTACATTACAAAGGAGGATTGAGTGTCGTAGACATACTAGTTCCAAACGAAAGGAACACATGGATGCTCAGAGCAAAATGATATATGTAGGAAAAGGATGCTCACAAAAAATCCTTAGTGGGCCAAGGTCTCAAGATGCAGAGGCAAAGTGTTACAGGGTTTGCGTATAAGGCATGCTTCAGATGGTTCAGTTGAGGGAAACATGGAGCCGACATTAGGCCAACGACATAGGTATGAAAATGCGATTAATAAGACACAATGGTAACTTCCTTCGATGTGGTTTTAACGAGACCAGAGAAGGTAAAATCGATGGTTTTTCATATTTAGAGAGTCTGAAAAAGCGTAAAAGGAGACTCCACTGGGGCACCTTTTTTGAAGGTAGTCTAGTTGGTTCGAAAAAGGGGTAAACTAGCACCGAACATATGTCTATTCAAAATCAATTTAATGAGTGTGACAAAGACAAGATCACTCGGCAATCTTTTCATTTTTAAGGAGTCTGAAAAGAGATTAACTATGGAATCCATCAGGAATGTTCTTCTGGACCATTTTAACGAGTGTGAAGGAATAAGGTCACTCAACGATCTTTTCAATTTTAGGGAGTCTGAAAAGAGATTAAATATGGACTCCATGGGGGTTCCTTTTTTGTAAATTTAGTTTCTCAGGCCTGAAAAAGGGGTAAAATTATACCTGAGAATACTCTTCTAGATAACCGAGGATTATAGAGTATACCTTTGTTCATACAGTTGACCATCCAGTTTGAAAAAGGGGTAAAATACCGTCAGATAGACGTGCCTTCAAATTTTAGTTTAGCAAGTGTGAAGGTCAACAAGATCGCTCGACAATATTTTCATTTTTAGAGGGCCTGAAAAGGGCTTAAAAGAAGACCCGTTGTGTTTTGGGAGTCTTGAGGGTGAGGTCAAGTGAGATAATGAATCATGCAAATGAGGCTCATACTCATAATCAGGCAAAACTAAAAAGTACTCTCAAGCCTATAGTCATTAGTGACAGCATGGACGCCAAAATGCAACTAGGATCTACCTAGGGCATCCATGTACAGGTAGGCTCTACCACTAAATTACAACACTTCTAGAGAAAAAAGAGGTTTCTGTGTCACAATTTGGTGGGATCGATCCTATGGCAAAGCGAAAAATACAACGAGGTGCAACCAGTGGAAGTGGAAACCTACCTTATATGCACAAAGTTGAAAAAACAACTTTTCACCAAAAGACCTTTAAAATGACCCAAATCGCCAAAAAAATTCCAAATATCCAAAGTAACACTTATTGTAACATCCCCTAAGAAACTCTTGAACCATAGAAAATGATTTCTAGATTAGAAAAAATGACAAAGGGGTCCAAAAAACGACAAAAAGTGGCCAAAAAGTCTATAAATAGAAGCTGCTAGCTCATTATCGCCATTGCTAATTGAGAAATTGACGAAAAGCCAAAAATACCCCTTTGTGAAAATAGTTGATTCTGGGAGCCTCAGTGGACGAAACGAACTTCTGCTTGGACCAAGTAAGTACATACTAACCCCTCTTGCAATTCAATTCTTCCTTTATGCATTTAATTTTTTTTTTGGAGGGGCACCGACCTTTAAAAATGTCGGTCCTATGTATACGCGCGCTATCCTATGACAGTTTGTGTGTGCACGCAGGCAGGAGAAAAGATACACGCGTGCACATGCCCGTGTTTACCCTCCATTTTGTGGAAAAAAAATCAACAAAAGAAAGAGCTAATCCCTCATGAACTTGTGAATTGTAGGATGTATGTTCATTGGAGAGAGAGGGAGCATGAGGACATTGATTTTTTGGTCAGTGAGGACCTTGATGCTACTGTTGCATTGGTGCAATGTGGTTTGTTAAAGTTCCTCTAGTGTTATTTCATGTGGGCACAACCTAGGCTACTGAACGCCTTGGTTGATTATTGGCATCCTGACGCAGAGGCCTTCATGCTTGAGGGACAAACGTTGACTCCAACGACCGAGGATATCTAATTCTGACTGGCCTCTCAAGAAGAGGGGAACCAGTCAATTTTCACAGTTTTCCCTCTGGGCCTCACAACATAGCGGAGTTGATTGGACTCCATTGTGAAGCAGGCACGGACAAAATGGGCACATAGGTGCTGATAAACAAGATCTCAGACCTATCACTGAAAGTGATGGTTTTTTCTCATCAGGCGGATCACTGGATCCACAGCTTTGCATCAGGCTTCCCGAGCGCATATGAATTGTTTTGTTCAGTGCTTAAATGCACAAGTTTTTGACTGGAGTAATAATTTACTAGATTGCATGAAGAGGCAGTTGACAGAGTGTCGCATGTGGAGGCATATAAACTTCGGGTTTGGGACTATTCTTTGCTCTTTCTTCTTCGAGAGGGTACCTAGCCTTAGCCCGAGGGAGATAGTACGAGGGCACATAGCCTCTTCTCTAGCAGTATGCATATGGGTGACGCTATTTCCGCGACAGGGGGGAGGGAGGACTATTGAGGCCTTCGACGACAATTTTTTCGACTGGTGGTCTCGGCAGATTCCGGCGATAGAGGACTATCCTTATGCTAGAATCGACTTTTCCAGGGACCTTGACATGGGCRTACCTCTTGTAGTGGTACAAGGAGAGTTAGGTACGCTTGTAGCTTTTTTTTTTTAAAGTTATTTAATTTTTATGTCTTTTTATATATATCAAATTCTTTTTCTTGTGTACCAAAGTATCTGACAACTATGTATTTGTTCTGTGCATATGTGGGGCCAGTGCGTCCAGCAGAATGTTCAAGGACTAGGCGACATCCTTGACCAGAGGTAGGACCAGCTGTGGCCAGTGGACTTACAGTAGTAGGGGGACCTCCAACCGAAGAGGCTGAGAGAGTATTGAGACGGGTAGAGAGGAACCTCACTGCGCTTACTCAGACAATCCCCATGGCGGAGATCGAGGATCTCCCACCATCCGTGTAGACTCACGTTGTTGGGGTACCACGGACCTGGGTCCAACTTTTTTGGTGTCTGGCTAACACAGTTTTTCACTATGACAGGGCCCACAGGCCCAAACCTTAGCTTAGACTAGACTTCTTATGTGCCAAGGGAATCGTTTGTATATTTTTGAGGGCATAAGCCCCATGACTCTTTACTGGACACATATTTTTTGAGGCGCTCACGCCCACTTATGTACTCTGATACTTTTGATATATATATGTGTATTTACATCTCTTGTGTTTTATGGATTACAGTTGTTTACAAATGTATTTACATGTGTGTGTGTGTTTCTTAAATGTGTGCAAGATGCCAATCTAATATATGATTAGCTAGAGTATCTGTAACTTGATCCAATATCATAGGAACATGGATATACGTAATGTAATCAAATCTTTGTTCTAAGAGATGTACCCTAAGGAAACATCGGTGTAGAGTAGGATTGTAAACGCGGTAAACCCCATTTAACTGAGACACAACCAGCTAAGTGTCTAGATAGACCTAGAGATGAGAGATACCAAGTGACAAAGCATCACCAAGCAACTCAATAACTGCGCTGTATTCGTTGACATTGTTTGTGGTGTCACCTAAACAGATACCTCCTAAATATAACAACTGGCCCTGAGGTGTGAAAATCACCCAAGCTACGGAAGCAAGCCTCCGAGTGTGCTGGCTAGCACTATCCACGAACCCAACAAACACCTCTGATTCACTTGACATCTGGCATAGTGAGAAAGATAACATTAAAAATGACATGTGCATAAAACCAAAACACAAAACTAAAAAGTCATAGTACAAAGACTATACATATGTTACAAAAATTCACCCAAGGTGACCCACCTATGAGTAATACTTCTTGAGGTAGAGCCCATTTCTAGGCTCTGCCAAAACATTTCCCTCAAAATTCACCAGATGATAAGCGCCCTTTTGTAGAACTTCTTTTACGATGAAAGGCCCGAACCACATGGGTTTGAACTTACCTGCCCCCAGGGGGTCCTTATCTTGGTCATAGACCAGGACAAGGTCACTTTTAGAGAAAATCCAAGGATGAACGGACCAATCATACTGACACTTGACTTTTTTTATGTGAGCCTCGTTAGACAAGGCCCCATCACGAAGCTGCTCGAGGTATAGTAAACGCTCTTCAAGTGGTGACATGTCTGGAAATAACTGTACTGCCAACTTTAGAGACGAGATATGACACTCTATGGGTAAGACTGCTTCCAACCCATAAACGATTTGAAAAGGTGAGAAACCGGTTGCAGTCTTAACAGACGTTCGGTAAGCCCATAAAGTTGAGTATAATATCAAATGCCAATTTGACTTGGCCGAATTGATCGTTCGTTGTAGAATGGTCTCTTATTTATAGCTTCCACCCGACCATTTTCTTGTGGGTAGTAGGGTGATGAATGTTCTTGCCGCAACCCAAGATTTGACATTAACTCGGTCATCATTTTGTTCTGAAAGTGACTGCCATGGTCAGTGAAAGTCTCTCTTGGGACGCCGAACCTTGCTATTATTTGGTTGAACAAAAAGAGAGATGTTGTCTCCCCGTCATATTTGAACATTGGCATAGCTTCGACCCACTTGGTGAAGTAGTCTACTGCTACGATGATATAGTGGTTCCCCCTTGTTGAAGGGGGGTTGCATGTAGTGTAATCAATCCCTCATTTAGTGAAGGGACCAACGGTAATAACCAGAAACATGGGAGCGGGGTGTTCCCTCATCTTCTAAGAGAAGATATGACACGGGTGGAACTTCTTGACCGATTCAACACAATCTTTGATTAATGTCGGCTAGAAGTAACCAGCTCGTAGAATATTTTGGGATGTTGCCAACCCAGAAAAATGACCACCACATGCTCCAGTGTGGCAATCGTTAAGCACGATTTTTGCTTCTTCACGAGTGAGACATCAATGAAGGATGCATTCTACACCTCGACGATACAAAGTGTCCTCGAGTATGAGATAGTGCTTGGCCTGATGGCGTATACAACGACACTCATCACGAGAAGCAGAGGCAGGGCACTTCAAAGTCTAGAGATAGACAAGAACATCTCCATACCAGGGGTCAGAAGACGCGATAAAAAACATGTCTCCTTTGATAGGCGACTCGTCGAGTATAACATCACCTGATTCGACCGAAAGTTTCGATATGCGTTCTGCAAAGACCATCGAATTTTTGGATTTTGCTGAAACGAAATCCAAATCGAATTCCTGGAGGATAACTATCCATCTACTGATCTTTCTGCTGATGATGTGTCATGTCAACATGTATTGAAATGGATTCACAACGACTATGATGGTGGTCTTGAGAAACACGATGTAATGAAGGAACCGTTGGACAACATGAACTGCTGCCAACACAAGTTTTTCAATGTGGTAATAATTGAGTTTCGATCCAACTATGCCTCGGCTTAGGTAATAAATCACGTATTTTGAGAGCAAATCATCCTCCTGAACCAAGACCATATCGATGGTCGACTCCGCAGCGACCAAGTATAATAAGAAATCTTTATTATAATTGGGTGGTCGAAGCAGAGGGGTTGATGTGAGGGTGCGTTTCAACGCTGTGAAAGAGTGTTGAGCGGCTTTKTCCCAACAGAAAGGAATATCCTTCTTCAACAAATGCATGAAACCCTTTGTGATCTCAGCATAGTTTGTGATGAAACACTGTAAAAATTTCACTTTTCCTTGTAGCTCTGAAGCTGAGGAATGGTGCGCGRGGGGGATTTGAACTATTGCCTCTACCTTTAGAGGATTGACTATGATCCCTGTTGTCAAAACCATGAAACCTAGAAGATGACCTGATGTGAYGCAAAAACTACATTTGTTTGGATTCAAGAGGATTCGGTAGTAGMAACACCGTTCAAGGATAAGTTGGAGGTGTGTCGAATGATTAGCTCTCTTGCGATATCATGACTCTAAATCATCAAGATAAGCCTCAACTATGTGTTTGAGCTCGTGGAAAGCAAAAGACATGGCTCGCTGAAACGTAGCTCCAACATTTTTCAGACCAAAAGACATCTTCCGATAAGTGAATGTACCCCACAGACAAATGAAGCGGTTTTGTGTTGGTCTTTGGGCTTGATCTGTATCTGATTGTATCCCAAAAAACCATCCATGAAAGAAAAGGCGCGCATCCTGCGCATTCATCAACTATCTAGTCAATAAATGACGTGGGGAAATTATCCTTTGGACAAGCCTTGTTCAGATCACGAAAATTTGTACATACACAAATTGTACCTTGTTTTTTATTGACTGTCACAGGATTTGACACCCATTGAGTTAATTGGATGGGGTAGATGAAACCATCTTTAAGTAGTTTCTCCACTTCAGCCTTAATAACTGCTGCTTTCCTAGGATTGACTGGATGAAGCTTCTACCGGACCGGCTTAACATCAAGATAAGTCGTGATTTCATGTTCGACAATTCTTGGATCTATGCCTGGCATTTCCTCGTAAGACCAGGCAAAGACGTCATAGAATTCTTTAAATAAATCTGTGTATATTTGAATCTCCTCGAGGGAGCAGTCCGCTCTGATGAAGATATTCTCCACGATGCGAGGGGTTCTGGAGATGTCGATAGGTATCATTTCGGCTATTGTTTCCATATTTCCTTCAGCGTAAACTGTGTGTGTTGCCAAAGGATTGATAGGACAAGATTTATCTCCATTCATAGTTAGAGTGAATTCACCTGCTTCAGCTCGAGCTAATGCTAGGAGGAAGTAAGACCTATGATAAAGATCATCCCAGGGTTTGTTCGGACTAGTCACTGCCTCAATAATTTCCTTGTTTGAGGGAAAGACTAAGTCTAAAGAATCTGTATCAATAAGGGAACCTTGAGCCCAAATAGGCTCGAGCACCGGATCTAACTCTTGTGTGAGAGTTGAGTAGGAGTCGGTGGAATCTTGCTGAATAATCAAGTATGAAACTTCTGCTGCGGACATAGGCATGGCCATGCCATGGTGCTTTGTCCCTTCCATCATGGATGATGGGGATGAAAGATTTCACGGATCATTAAAGTACATCGTGCGAAACGACGAGAATTGAAAATTCGGCCTGTGGATGGTCGGGGACAACCGACATGAAATGGAAATTACCGGTCGGAGGCGGGTAATCGAAAGTACCCATCAAAGGTGGGCAAAAACCAACCCCTACGTTG
Source organism: Picea mariana (assembly GCA_032191745.1). NCBI lineage: Eukaryota > Viridiplantae > Streptophyta > Pinopsida > Pinales > Pinaceae > Picea > Picea mariana. The sequence continues at coordinate 109,027 of JASDQU010736618.1, forward strand.
ACGATGCCGGGCTGAGGGTTATCAATCATCGGGACCATGGAGACTCCCAATGAAGGGCCAGGACGAGAGAAGGATAATTGATAAATGGTCACGATCTGTCCCTTGCGTGGAAACAACAAGACCCGAAAAACTGTTGCGACCACTTCTTGCATAACATAGGTCCAACTCCTTCCTAACAAGAGATTGTAGTCGAGAGACACATCAACCACTTTGACTTTGATGCACACAGTTTTCCCCCATAACTGCATGGGGAAGGAGGGGATGATCCCATGTGGCCAGAAAGAACGACCGTCAAAAGCCATAAGAAGAGTAGGTGACAGAGACAAAACAGGTTTGCTGATGGCCTTCCAACACGCCAAAGACATCACGCATGTCGAGGCACCCTCATCAACCACTGTGTCAAAAATATTCCGGGTAAAATTTTTCGTGGTGTAAGCCAGTACTATCTGAAAAGCTACATGGTAAGGAAGACGAGGTTTTAAGTCAGTCGTATCAAGCATGATTGTTCCCAGATTACAAGTCTTCGCAGATCCTAAGGCAGCTAACAGAGCCTTTCTCTAGGAAGGGTAACTCTAGAGGACTTCCAAAGCAGACATTGCACAAGGGGCTTGAGACAAATCTTCCACCACAGAGTAGTTCTTGSCAGACCTTGCGTTCAGATTGTGAGAAGCTTTCTTGAATGCACCTTTTGGGATGCGTGTCATTGTTTCAGCCAAAGTCTTCTCAATCTTGAGAGGAAGAGATGGGTTTTTGGATTTTTTACTCTTCTCAGAGGTGCTTGGCATTCCGTAGTCGCGTGTCCTAGTTTCTATGTCAACATTACCTTTCATCATGTATACATTCATGGATGAAGGATTACTCGAAGACGGGGGGGGGGGTCCCTGATTGCCCCCCTCGGTGCTCAAAGAGGATTGGGTTAGGTTTTTCCTATGTGGAAACGGGTTCGTTAACACAACAGGCTGTTGTTGTGCGAATAACTTATGGGCCTCCGCAAGCCGAGGGCACTGATGTGTCGGGTGGTCCTCCTTGCAAATATTTACAAGGGTACTTTGACTTCTTCTTTTTAGTGTCACCCTCGCCAGCATTATCAGTGGTTTTCTTATCCCACTTACCCTTATTTCATTGTTTCTTCTTTCCGTCAGGCTGCTAGGTGGCCTTTGGGTTTATTGTTTGCACACTGTGTACATCCAAATTTTGGGTAGGGGGAATAACCGAACCGGTGGTCTGGCTGGCCGTTGTTTGTTGTATCAACAATTGTTGCAATTTATTTGACAATGGATCAACGGGTTTCATTTGGGATGAACCAATAATTCCATCGGCATGTGGTCCAGACCTCTGTCTGGTCTTGTCAAGTATTGACCTCAGTGCGTCTGGAAAAATTTCGTAAAGTAAACCAGACTGAGAGTAAATCAACTCTAGCTGTTGAGCTCTCATTATCGCATATTCCTCAGAAAACACCCCGAACGTTGCGACGTCTTTAGACAACTGGGGTACAAAAGAATTAAGGAACCACACTAGCAAGAATGCTAGTGGGACTGACACTTTTATCAAACTCTTCCAACATCTCCATTCTCGAATGTGATCCGAGATGTGATCCACTTTTGTCTGTTCAAAGTTGGCCAACAATTCAGTGCCGATGTCTTATCTAACAGGTAATTAGAAATGGTTTAAGAAAGACATGGCCAATTCACCGAAGGAAGAGTATCGTGAGCGGCCGAGTTCGATGTACCATTTCGCAACACTCTATATGAGAGTGCATTGAAACAATCGCAATTGGACGAAGTCGTCCCTCAAAGAGTTGGATGAGCACCATAAGTGGAAGGTAGTCATGTGATCGCTAGGATATTCGTTAGGCTTGGATTCAAACTTTGGAATGTCTGAAGGCAACTTGGTCAGCATAGGAGGCCAACTTGGATCATGACAGATGGGGTCGTTTAATAACCTTGTCAAGTCTGGCAAGTGTAGGGTTGCCAGAAACGATAGTTTGGGTTATGGATTGTAACCAAGGAAAAAGGAGCTTGGAGTTTGGATGGCACCAGGTTGCCAGGAAAAGTTAGGTTGCTAGCCAGGGCTCTGGTAATAAACATGGCCGTGACCAACGTATAGATTTTGTGCTTGTTGAGAAATCATCAATTGATTCCCGAAATAGGACGTAAAGGGATGGGCTTGCGTCACATTCCAAGGATTTTGGGAAGGGTTTTCCCCTGTCGATCCGACGGGCATAGGTGTTGAGCCTTGACTGGGGTTCCACTAGGTATGGAAGGGGTTGCCCCTGATCGACATCCCTGACAAGGGAACTAGTCCCTGCCACAGATTCCAAGGTCCTTGTGAGGAAGGAATTCCCAAGTTTCCCCCTGTGCAGGAATAATACCCTATACAGGATGTGGTTGTCCATAACCAAGGTTTCCCCCGGTCAAGATGACAGCTGACGAGAAATCGTTGTGACCAAATGCGCTGAATAAAGAGAATGGTGTCAAACCAACCAGCATGTTATAAGAAGGGAGTGCTTGACTACCTGCTCCAAACAAGTTTACGTTTGGCCTGACGGAGTGTTGACGAACACCGCCGAGTGAGAGGGACAAAGGGGGTGTATGACCCCCACTGTAAGGGAAAGCGATAAAGGGGGTTGAAGTGCCCCCCATAGATCCATGCAGAAGAGAGTTGGAACTCCCTGCCCCTAGACCTAAAGTCTATAGAGTGGAGGAGGAAAGTACAATACTCATCCCAAAGCCATGTATCCCATATGAGAATGAAGGTCCTGTCGCACTCTAGGTAAACGGAGCAATGATTGCCACCATCAAAGGAATTAGACCGCTGCTTGAGGTAGAAGCAGTCGAGACCATAGTG
>JASDQU010736618.1:122213-143149 GCA_032191745.1 Picea mariana
TCCCTACTGGAGTCAGGCGGGACTTTTTGACAAAGTGGATGCACTCATTTCAAACAGACAGCATTTTCCCTCCAGTTCTCCTATTTCAAAAACTCACTCTACTCCCGCTGTAACCCCTGTGGACCAGTTTTGTCTTCCAGAGTGTAATCCAACCGTAGCTGATAGCTCCTTCCTTTCCTCCACTGTCCCTCCCCCTATCCAAAAGTCTGCAGATAGTCGAAAAGTTTGGAAATAAAAAAAGAAGTCGGCTCGACTGGTGCTGGGAGACGGTGTGGGCCTGGAGGAACTGTGTAAAATGTCAACTTGTGCTCTGGTCGGCAGAGTCTCTTATAAGAGTTTGAATCCACAACCACTGGAGGATTGGATTAAGAAATCTTGGTTTCCTCTCCTTGGTTACTCACCGGAGGTTCAATACCTAAAAAAAGGTTGGTTATGTTTTCACTGTAAATCTCCGATTGATGCAACTCTTTTACTGTCCTCCCACTGGCCTTTCGACGGTAGCAGTCTCATGCTCAAGCACTGGAGGCTGTCTTTTAATCCAGATACCAATTATTTTACACACAGACATCTCTGGGTGCTCCTCCCGGGACTCCCACTGCACCTCTGGAATGAAGGAGCCCCGAGAGCAATAGGTAACTCCTTAGGCAACTTCATAGCTTTGGACACTCAGACTCTCAACAGTTCTCTGAGGACTATGGGGAAAGTATTGGTTGAAATAGATATTACTAAAGGGATGTCTGAAACCTTGGTGATTGACTGGAGGGGGTGAAAGTTTCTCCAGAAGTTGGACTACCTCGGGCTTCCTTTTCGGTGTAATCTATGCCGGGAAACCGATCATCTTCGTAGATCCTGCCCCGGTAAGCCATCTCTAGATACTTTGGACGACTCTGATCTCCACCTCAACCCGCCGGATTATCCTTCAACAGATCCTGCGCTAGCTCATCTGGAAGTTCCTGTAGCCTCTCCCGCTCTTCCAGATCCTAATGTTGAGGCCTCTCCACGGTCCATTTTACTCCAGCTCTGCCCCGCTCTCTTCTCTTCACTCACTTCGACTGAGAAGGAATCCATCGATAAATTCTCATGGCTCACTCCTATCTTTGTTTCTTTGCTACCCCCTCCAAAAGCTGCGCAGCTACCTCTATCTGCCTCCTTTCTCCCCTCTGCCTCGGCCCCCCTCCCAACTCCTGTATCTGATGCGAACACTTCAAACTCTGCCCTTCATCCGACTGTACCCTCTAGCTCCCCTCTCTCCTTTCCGGATTCGGACCCTACCTCTTCGATGCTTCTCGGTTACAGTCAGTCCGAGCAGCAGGATGATACACTTTTGGAGGAGATAAATACATCGACATTTCATTCAGTGCTCCCCGGTTCTAGTCAGTCAGAGAAGATGGCTGCTACATCTTTGGCAGATTTAAATTTATCAACACCTTCTACTCTTCTTCCGGCTAATACACTGCATCTCCCGGTGTACCGTGGTAAGGACCTCCTTACGCCTATTTCTGAGGTTGGTACTACATCCTCCATACATTTGGATACGGAGACCAAGTCTTATGCCTGGTCATGTGGAATCAGCTCGAAACTCTCCCCTCTCCAGACCAGAAGTTCCATAAAAAAAAAGGAGAATTTGAGCTCGCAGCTTCCGGATCCAGCTCCTTCTACACTCGACAGCAAGTCCCTTAGAGCAACGAAAGCCTTGGCTCGCTCCAAGTAATGTTATTACTCTCTTTGAACATACGAGGAATTGGAGGTACACTCAAGTCAACCTCCTTCAGAATATTATTAGAGTGTTCAAAGCCTGATATCTTATTTCTCCAAGAAACCCTCTCGGTTGACCATAAAGCCAGAGATTTTGTGCATCATTTTCGTCCTTCATGGGTCTCAGCARCTGCTAATTCTATTGGATCTTCTAGAGGTCTGCTGGTGGCATGGGATCCCAGCCTTTACAACTTGAGACCCTTCCTTTCTAGTGGGGGTATTCTGATCCTCGGCCATTGTTTAGCTTCCAAGCAGAATGTCGCTTTACTAAATTTATATGGGCCCTGTGTGGATAAACAGAGTTTTTGGTCTAACCTTGATTCTATTGGTCTTCTCTCCATTCCAAACCTCATCATTGGTGGAGATCTTAATATAATTCTTTCGGCTGATGAAAATTGGGGAGGTTCCTTCCTTCCAGGTCCTCCGGAAGCCCTCTTCAAAAGGATTTTTGATAAAAACAACCTGATTGATATTCGGCCGTGTCGACTAACTCCCACTTGGCGAAATGGGAGGACTGGACTTGCTATGATTGCCAGAAGACTAGATCGCTTCCTGGTTGCTGAAAGTATCGTGTCCTCGTCGGGCTTCCCATCTTCGTGGGTTGAGTTTCCTTTTGTGTCCGACCATGCGCCTGTCCTTCTTCAGTTAAGGTTTCCTGTGCTACAACCTTCTCCACCATTTAAGTTTAATCACCATTGGCTATCGTCCGAGGCTTACTCTGACTTATTTCATTTGGTTTGGAGGGATCCTTGCTTTCAAACTGAAGAAAATCCTCAACGGCGGCTAGTGTGGAAACTAAAATCTCTCAAATCAAAATAGAGAGATTGGTTCCACGATTTAAAAGCAGTGCAGAAATCTTGTTTAAACAAACTGGAATCAGATATTTCTCTTCTTATTCACTCCTTGTCCTTTGCCGCTTTGACTCTAGAGGAGTCGACCACTCTAAAACAATTGGAATCAAAGAGAGCCTCCCTTCTTATTTCGGAGGAAAACCGCTGGAGACTGAAAAGCCGTGAGACTTGGTTAAAATGTGGTGATACTAATTCAAGATTTTTTCATAATGTGGCCAGCTTCAACAGAGATAAAAAGATCATTTGGTCGATTAAAGGTAGTGGTGATGAAATTCTTAGTGGTCAGAGGGCCCTCCAGGATGAAGCTGTTTCTTATTTCAGTCGCCTATACAAAAAAGACACAAATCTTGATCTCCGGGGGATGGTGTCCATGGCCAGTCTCTTTCCCCGTTTTGTCTCTGCTGATGAGGCAACCGACCTCTACAAACCAGTTACCTTGTCAGAGATAAAACAAATTCTGGTTCAATTCAATTCAGAAAGAAGTCCCGGGCCTGATGGTTGGACAACTGAATTCTTTTGTTTCTTTTTCGATCTTGTTGGTTTGGATCTTCTTCAGATGGTGGAATATTCTCGTATCACTGGCAAAATTGTGGGCAGTCTCAATTCTACTTTTTTAATCTTGATTCCGAAAGAAAGTAACCCTCTCTCCTTCAGTGATTTATGCCCGATCTCCCTCTGCAACCTCATTTACAAGTTAATTTCAAAGGTCATTTCAAACCGGATCAAGCCTTTCCTCGAGAGGAGACTCTCAGCTGAGCAGTTGGGCTTCTTACGGGGCAGAAGGATTCAGGATGCGATTGGAGCTGCCCATGAAGGTATCCACAGTATCAAAAAGTTTAATAAAAAAACACTGGTTATGAAATTAGATCTCAAACAAGCTTTTGATTGCATCGATTGGGAGTTCCTGAGATTGATTCTTTTCTCAGCTGGGTTTGGCGACTTGCTCATCGATTGGATCATGTCTTGTGTCTCTAGCACAAACTTTGCTGTTCTGATTAATGGTGAGGCATCCAGATTTTTCAAAAGTGAGAGGGGGCTCCACCAGGGATGCCCTCTCTCCCCCTATCTCTTTATTCTGATTATGGAAGGTCTCAGCCTTCTTCTCAAAAAAAAATTCTCCAAGCACCTCATCTCCGGCATAAAGGTCTCTAAATTTATAAAATTGGTTCACCTCTTGTTTGTTGATGACGTTCTTCTCTTGTCAAAGGCAGATTTATCAGAGTGGTTGGTCATCCTCGAGGTACTGCAGCTTTTCTGTTCCATCTCAGGTTTATCCATTAATTTCTCCAAAACCTCTGTCCATTACTGGGGTATTTCGGATGCTGAACTGCTCATTCTCAAGAACTCAGTTCCTTACAACTTTGTAAACCTGAGTGAGGGCTTCAGGTATCTCGGATTCCAGTTGAAACTGGGATCCTCCTCCCTGGAAGATTGGAAAGGGCTGGTGGCTCATTTTGAAAGAAGGATAAATTTTTGGTGTAGTAAATGTCTATCCCTGGGGGGCCGTTACATCCTGGTTAAATCAGTTCTTGAAAGCCTTCCTGTTTTCTGGATGTCACTGGAAAAAATACCAAACAAGATCATTATACTTTTACGGAGAATCATTTTTAATTTTCTGTGGAATAGTCATCCAGGTCACTTTCATTTTCACCTGTGCAATTGGGCCGACCTATCCAAACCTCGAAAAAATGGGGGCTGGGGGCTCGTGAACTTTCCTTGTTCAATTCGGCTCTCCTGGAAAATTCCTTTTGGAGAGCTGCCTCCATTGATAGTATCTGGCATCACATTATAGCTGACAAATATTTGGGTTCCTTACCTCTTGCTAGATGGATCCGTAAGCCAGCATTTCAGTTGAGAAAGGTTTCTCCCTTCTGGAAAGGTTTGGTTACTTCTATCCCTGTTATTCTTCATTGGCTTGTGTGGAAACCAGGAGATGGTACAGAGATTCGTATAGGTGGTGACAAAATACTTGGCTTGGGCGACCGGTCCCTCCTTTCCTCCGATCTGCGGTCTCTTCTCCGGCAAAAAAATATTTTTCATCTTGCTCAGGTTAATTTACAACCAGGCTGCCGCTCCCTTCCTGATAGATGGCTGAACAGTGAGGATTTAAAATTAAGTAACCAGTCATTATTTGAGTGGGACCATTACACCTCGGCTCTCAAAGAAGCTGGAGTCTCACTCTCCTCTTGTCCTGATACCCTTCGTTGGGCCGATGGAGATGCCACGAGAAACATTACAGTCAAGAACCTTTATAAAGCTCTACTCAATCAACGTTTTTTTGATTTGGATAGCTCGTGGTTCTCACTTATCTGGCATTGGGAGATCCCCATAAATCTGAAGTTATTTTTTGGCTCGCTGGAAAGGAGAAATCACTTACCTGGGACTTGTTACGCCGGAGGGGTTGGGAGGGGCCGGGAATCTGCCTTCTCTGTAGCAGAGCGTTTGAAGATATACATCATTTACTGGTACATTGCTCATTCACTCAGCTGGTTTGGTCTCATGTGCTCAGTCACCTATCGCTGCATTCAACTTGGAGCGGCTCCTCCCTCTCAAATTGTTACACTCGGTGGCTGGCTCAAACCTCGGCGCCTAAGTCTTTACCGGTTCTTGTTTTCTGGTAGATTTGGACTGCCCGTAATCGTGCCACCTTTGATTCCAGTGCTCCTTCACTGCAAGTGGTGCTTCAAAAAGTATTGATCTCCTTCCATTGGAAATAGCCATTGCAAAAGCCTCTTAAATTTAAAGTCTGCGATTTAAATTTGTTGGATGGCTACACTGTAGCATGCTTCGATGGTGCTGCTCTGTCCAGTGGTGGCTGTTGTGGCGCGGGGGGTTTCTTCAAAACTCACCCTTCTAGGATTACTCTGTGGTTCTTAAATTGCGGTGTAGGCACAAATAATAAAGCGGAGCTTTTGGGCTTATGGGCTGCCCTCTATCTTGCCTCTTGCTGGTCTATAAGTCACCTACACGTCCTTGGAGATTCTCGAATTATCATTGATTGGATTTCTCATAAGTTCAAGCTCCAAACAGTCCACAATGATAGCTGGAAGGATAAAATGATGGAGCTGTCAAAAACTTTCGCCGACGTCAACTTTCATCATATCCCCAGATCTCAAAATAGAGAGGCGAACGCCCTCTCAAAAAGGGCTTTAAAGGAAGCTGTCGGTAGAATCTCGATTTTCCATAGAGATAGAGGAGTAGAGAGTCTTATCACATCTATAAATGTCTTTGAATGATGTGGGTTGCCTTCCTTTATTTTTTGCTGTTGGTGGTTTTTGTGGGGGCATTGCTCACTGTTTTGTTACCTTCCATTTTCGGCTGTTCCTCCTGTTTTTTGCTTGTTTTGGTCCCTCCCTATTGGTGGGCTCTCCGGGCTTCGGATTTTGGCAGCTTGGCATTATAATATTGCTCCTCATTGACTGTTGGGATTGTTTTGGTCCCTCCCTATTGGTGGGCATTCCGGGCTTCGGTAATGCTGGCAACTTTGCATTGTAAAAAATTTATACTTTATATAAATTGGAGTAATTTTCTCTTGGAAAAAAGGGAGCCGTCGCACCTCCCAAGTGAGTGGCATGCGTGTTTCAAAGGGCCACCGCATGCCCTGTATGGATGGACTGTAGAAATATTAAAAAATTATGAAAGTGAGCCCTCGCTTGTACCTCATGTTTTCACTGCGGGGAGTCCGCACCTCTCGACATAGTTGGAGTGCGGAAATAGTGAAATATCTATGCACGGTTTCTCATACTCAACCATGGAAAATCCAGGAATTGCAAATGTGCATAAGGTTGACTAGTATGTCGCTGCACTCTTTCCAAGGAGGGACATGCGGGGATGTTTAAATTTCCGCACCTTCACACAGATTTCACTTTTGGTTTTTTCGAGAATTTCATGCTCCTTCAACCAGTTTTAACTAGCTCTAATACCACTTGTTAGAATTGTCAATGCGAAAAACATAATTCACATGTAATAATTAACAATCACACACAGATTATAAACACATGTATTTCACATGGTTCATCCAAACGTTGGGCTACATCCCCAAGCATAGGCATCGGTTGTCTTATTATTTGGATTATGGATATTATATCAGATTTGCAAGTCTCTCACACACTCAGTCTCTCACAATGATTTTTTCCTCCATTGACTTACATGTATTTATATACATTTATAAGAAACTGAATAATAAATGCAATCCCTATCCATATTCTAACTTGGTCTATTTGGTTGTAACCAATACAAAATAATAAGATCCATATCCATCATTGGAAAAATTCGTTGTCACCAAATCCCAACAATATCTCCATTCTTTATTAAAAAAAAAAAATATAACTTCAAGTATTTAACTTCATACAATTAACAAAGTTAAATGCAAATAATCCAAAAGTTAATGACATATCTCCATTGTTTATTGGAAAGGATATAGCTTCAATCTTTAAATTTATGCAATTTAGCAAAAGTTGAAGTCATTCTCCTATTCAATGGATCCATTGACCTAAAAATAGTACATACATTATTAGATATACATTTATATATAAAGTCTAAAGTTCTCATGTTTACATGTGGTTTCATTTAGTCCTCAAATGAATGTAATTTCTTGGAGGTGATCTTACTTATTATACTTTTATATCTAGATATTCAAATAAGAAATTGGATATTGATCGGACAATACACCCATGGCTGTGACATCTTACAATTGTAGATTGCGAATTCTACCGTTTGTGATTTACTACCATTTCATTTTCAATTTCTTCGATGATAACTTGGTTGATTAAAAATAGAATTCTACCATGATCATAGGCACAATGATTTTCTCACCAGATCTGGGAATTAAGATCACAACGGAAATATCGAAGGTGTGGAAGTGCTGGCCCTTAAAACTCCAATAAAATTTTCAATATTTTATAACACAAGATTAAGGAAAAAACATTCATTCATGAAATTAAATTTTTTCTAGTGCATTTCATTAATGAAATTAATTTTTTTTCTGGTACATTTAAAGCATAGTTATCAAATTCAACCGAATTGGATTGAAGAATTAAAAAATTCAACAGTTTAGTTTGATTTGACCACTAATTCACCAAATTCAATCTGATACGAGAAAAATAGGTTAACAAGTCGTCCTCCATTTTCACTTTGCTCATGGTTTTGGGTTATCAAGGTAAATTGGTGTGTTGAAGTTTATTGATCAATTTACAATGGGGACAACGAATTTTGGGGCTCGTCTCGTATGGTATTGACATACAATTTACAAAAGTATCGATATAAATAGTCTCCATAAATCCCTGTTGTTTCCAGACTTTAGTGCAAAATAGCTATCTCCCATATCAATCACAGTTTCACTCCACTCCGATCACATCTCAAGGATGGGTTTGGGTCACATGATAGATCTTGAGCCACGTCCCCACCCATTTCTTGTGGTAGATGTTGCACCCACCCAATAGTCGCAGTGGAAGGGATCTTCATTCACTGTTTGATTCGTTCAGGGTTATTGAAACACTTGACTGAACGACCAACGAGAAAGGTTTAACCCTAAACAATTGTAGAACCACTGCCAGTTCACCTTGCAAATTTAAACTATCTGTTGTCAACCACCGTTGTGACCAGGAATTTCTATCCAACTATGAGGCTACCTTATTGATGGCCTTCTAGAGGGGGGGTTTCCCTTTTCTTGCTTTTTGGCCTTTCCATCAAGAAAAGGGAGAACCCAAGCCCAATATTTGAAGGGCCAAGCCAAGCTTCTCCATTAGGGCCCCAGATAAAATTTATTAATAGGGTTTGGATCTTGAACTTCGAGGTGAACAACTTCTAATGTAGGGAATCGTAATTAGAATTTACGCTTTCTTAATTTACAATTTGTTACTGAAAAATGGGTTGGATCTATAACTTGTTACTCGAATTGAAAGGGAGGGAGGTTGGGGTGATGGGTTTGCCTCCCAATTTCACATACACACAAACACAAAGCTTTTTCCTATGACCAACCCTACCTTTACTTAAGCATTTATGTGCCCTATATTTACAATATTCATCTCCCATTCCAGATTCCTACGCTTTCAAGAGCAAGATTTTGGTAATTAGGGATCCAATGCTTTCACCACCTATGATGGTTAGATACTATGTAGTTGGCGGAAAGCTTATTTCACAAGAAATTGAGCCAAAAATCGATGATGATGTCGATGATATGTTTGATATTGTTAAATTCAAACTTCTTGTATTGATCAACTACTTTTGAATGAATCCATCAAATGTCTCATTTCATTATCTTCCTCTACATATTTTACAATCCATCCAAAATAAAAAAGAAAAAGGAGATGAAGGACTACCACTCACTTAATAGGGTAGCTATGTCATCCTTCTCATTAATGTATATGAACATATCTGATCACATTGTTGAAACACCGTGTCATCTGTAACAAATAAAAATATCCAAGGTTTCCTCCAATACTTCTTCACGTCCAAGGTCATGGAAAAAAGTATTATCAAGATCTTCGAAAGGTTCACAACTCATCATGTTCTCTTCCTAATGTGAAGGAGGAATAGAGGCTTGGATGTATTTATTAAGTGGAAGGGCAGGTATGAACACTTTATTTTGATCAAATGTTTTGTCCGGAGTTTGAGCATGAGAAAATTCATCGGGATATTCCTCTTTGTAGATATGTTCTTCAAAGAAAATTTCCCTCAAATACTCAATCGGATCCAAAAGAAACATCCTTTCCTGAAAGGCATCCTCAAGATCTTGAACCATTTCTTCAAACTACTGAGATTTTGGTCCACAATGTGTGAGGAATTCTCGGATGAGGATAGTTAAATCCTTCAAGATACAAGTATGATTGATCAAATTTCTTTGTTTCTGACCCAGGGATACCAAGAAAAATCGCGTTAATTCATCATCCTAGGTTATCTGATACCAATAAATGTACTCAGTAAACTTGACAACATGTGTAACAACCAAACATGGGTTACCGTCAAAATTTGGGATCTCATTCCATCTTTTCAGTAGGTTTTCATCATATACCTCCATGGTTYAGAAGGTGGAAAGGGTAATCGGGGAAAGGTGGATTCTTGGCAAGGTGGAGTCATCAAATGAGCCTTAAGAAGAGCTCATCCATGAAAGCTAAGGGTAAAGTCTTTGGKATAGTTTGCCAAAGTGTCGTTAGGGTTCATAAGAGGATTCAAAATCCTCCCCGGAAACAATGCCAAAATGTTATCGCACAAGTTGTAGGTTGGTAAAATCCTGACCCAACCACCAAACATCGACAACTAAGAGAGAACCTACCCACTATCATCTTAGGAAGGTGTTCCCGTCACTTTAGAGGTGAAGTGGTCACCTCAAGGGGGGAATCCTGGTGACCCTAGGGGGGAATGAGATGGAAAGTGTGATGTATGAATGAATTCCCCTATACTTCAAGCTTATATATGTTGAGAGGGGCTTGAGTAAGGTCTTGATGGTAGACAAGAGTTTCCAAGAAGTAGTAGACCTTGCAAACACTGATTTCACCTGCCCGAGACACAAGAAAGACAATGATACAAGCCCAAGTATATAATGGAAAAACATGCTAAGAATTTTGTCCTTAATTGCAGAAGTTAGTAACAATATATATCAGCAATGAAAATGATAATGAATGCTGGAAACAAGTTACTAAAACTCTAATTGAAAGAGCAAGAGATAAACTAGAAACAACTAGATCAACCCAAGTAAGATAGCATTAGACTTTAGAAATGAAAGAAGGTTGTAACAAAAGATAGTTGCAGAGATATTTTGCAGCCTTATCGCTGTAACAAACAAGTTATTACAACAAGAATATCAGCCACTAAAACTTCCCCAAAGTCTACCAAAAAGTGCACTAGGCCTAGTAGTTTATGTAAGCAAACTTTAAGCAAATTTCAATGTTTGATTTAAGAGTTATTAGAGAAGTTTGATTAGGGTTTCTGCAACCCTAATGGATGTAGATAAAGTTTTGTAACAATATAAAGAATCACTTGAGGAAATATGACGCCCTAGTGGCTCAATCAAGCTTACAAGGAAAATAAATGAATCCAACTTAGACAACCTTCAAACCATAAAATTTTACATTAACCAATGCAATATTTTATTTCTCCAATGAAATTATACTAGTGCCTTTAACTATTGGGTTATGGAGTCAAGTAAATAAAGATATAAACAATGCTATCTCCTTGGGGGTGTAAACCCTTTTACTCCCCAATGCAAGAAAAAGTTAAGCTAGGACATTCTAGGAGGGTGTAAAACMTTTTACTCCTCCTAGTAAAACCTTGTGCAAAACAAATAACTTCTAGACAAAAATGATAGATAATGGTGGGGTTGTAAATCGTTATACTCCCCAATAAATCTAACATATAAAACTTGTGACTAAGCACTGGAGCATCAACAAGATAAATATTTKCCTAKCATCAAGAAATGACACGATAAACCTCTCCTTACCAAGATAAATCCACCACACATGCCAAAGAAGATCTCCAAGAAGGATAACACACTAGTTCTTCCAACAATAACATAAAGAAAACCAATATAAAACAACAAGAGAGACAAGGTTTCCCAAGGAGGGCGCAAATTAAAGCCAAGTACTTCTCACAATGGAAGAGTTATGTTATGAAATGAGATTCACATGATCTCTATTTATACAAAAATATTAAAACATAGTTTGTCCACTTAACAAGGGTAAAAAATTAGATAATGGGTCAAAAACCATTATCTTACCCCTTGCATCAAATAATAATATTTAATTTTCACTTTAACACAATATGAACCCTAAAAATAAGATGGCGTCACCCCTTTAGGGGACATTCTGACACCTTGATCAAGTTCTTGGAGAAGAAAATGGAGGTTGTTGGGGCTCCTTGAGCCTTCTCATCATGTGCTAGGGTCAATCCATGTCTCCTTCGGTCAAAAAATGCCAAGTGTCAATGTATAATAACTCCATCACCACCAAACCCCCTCAAGGATGATGTCAAGCCTCAAAAGGTGACATTTTGCCTCTCCTAGGAAAGCCATTTGGGAAAGAGGGGCTGGATAAGATCATCCACGATGCCACATAAGCCTCCAAAGGCATGTCTATGTGATTTGGTGTGCGGGCCTACAACATCCAACCTATGAGATCCTTTCCCCATGGAAGCCCAAGCTAGGCTTGTTCTCCCAAAAATGGCCACCAAGAAAGGTCTTGCAAAACAAAGGGTGTGCCCTCCAAAGATATCAAGTCAAATATATCATGACAAGTGTAAACAACATCTAATAAGAAAGGTACCTAAGCATGTGCATCAAAACTATCTCATCAAATTAAACAAATCCTCAAAAACCCTATACAATTGACCAAGTTTGAATATGGGAGGGGTGTCATAAAAGTCCTATTGCATAGACCAAAGCCCTCAAGTAGGGGATGCTCCCAAGGATAGCGTTTCAAGGTCATGTAATGGATGATGAGGTGGAATGGGTTTAGACTTCATAGGTCGATGAGTTTCATGAAATACAAGGGCTCACATTATCTCATTTATGGGTGCCTTTGTAGAGGGTGTGTGGCACCTTCGTTTGTGATGCACTTTTACAAACCCATATTATTTCCATTCTTTCTTGTTTTAAGGAACAAGTTGAAGGCCACTATCCTGGCTTGGTGTCGAGATAATGATAGTGTCATTCAAAAATACCTCGTGAAAATGAGAAGGTTAGCTCGTGATGAGACCCCTTTTCTCTTAGTTGTGTAACTGAGAGCCACTACCTTGGTTGGGTGACTAGATGATGGTAATTTCATACCACTAAATACCCATGATCATGATAGGCCAAATCATTACGATACCTCCAATCCTCCAACTAACCCCTTAAGGATTCACCATCATTTATTTTTGTAGGTCCCCCATTTCTTATAGAGAAGCGTTTCATTGTTTTCTCGGGGATCCCTGAGTGAAGCATCTGGAAGGTCTATATTTAGGATTTTGTCTTTTTATCCAACAACAATCCCTCTGGGCCTTCATCCCCTTCTTCTCATGAAATGAGGTACATTCCCTTCTTGATTCACTAAAGTCAAAGGGCCTAGAAGAAGAAAATATGATGGGAGCATAATGAGCAGAAAGTGGTAAGTATGGATGGGAATGGTATGATAACCCCTCAAGGGATCCCCAGCTGCAAACCTTCCCCAAAGGTTGGCCACTTACTAGGAAATATATGACACTCACCAAGGTGAAACAAGGTCAAAAGAATAATGTCCAAGCATGCATTCTATAATCAAAAGCAACTTAAATACAACATGTTTAAATTACTCAAATATTTGGGTGATTACCTGCCACAATACCTGACTTGTACCGCATGAAGAAAGACCCATCTGCCTTCTATAAGGTAGCTGTGGTGAATGCATTGACAATGGATCAAAATGTGGTGATAGAGCGGGATTCCATATGTGCAAGTGGACACTGCCAGTCATGTGGTCTCTTGACACTCCATATTTGCAACCTGAGGGCCTCGAGACATCATCTCCTTAGTTATTCCACAAAATGGGGATAACAGGTCAAAGAACATAACTTCCAAGCACACATTTTATAATCAAAAGAAGCTTTAAATGAAACATACATGTGTCAAGTATTAAAGTGACACTTACCAGAATACCTGACTTGTACCTCATGGAGCAAGACACATTGTCTTTTGGAAACACACTGATGTGATGAATGTCATCATGATGAACCAAATAAGTTTGTTGGTGAAGTGGGCCTCCATATGTGTAAGTGGACATTACGATTCGATCTATCCCTCAACACTCCATGTTTGCAACCCGAGGTCCTCGAGACATTATCTCCTTAGTTACCCCTAGAAATGGGGGATAACAATGTGTACCTACAAAACAATGTTAGACAAGCCAAACTAAGACAATATATGATTATATAAGCCTTAAGACTATAGGGGAATCAAAAATAAACCTTGTTGTCCACAAAAATATTGAAATATATATCATTAGTAAAGAGACTGACAACTGCAAATTAAACCATCAAAATCAAGTGCATGATGTTGGAAAATTAAGCTAGCAATTAGTAGACAATCCTCCAATATTTAAACCAAGTCTTTGATAGAAAGAAGGGGTTGTTAATAAGTGTTACCAACATAATTTTATAACAACCTTATGGATGTAGAAAAATTTCACTACAACAACAATTTCTAGCCACTAAAATCAACAAGTAAGCCACCCAAACAATATCTCTTAGACATTAAATCAATTATGACATCTTGCAATTAAATTTCAACGGTATAAAATTTGTAATAGAGTAAGAGAGAGTGATTTTGCTGCAGATCTAGTGGTTGTATCTTAATTTGTTACAATAGCTTAATCACTTAATAAATCAAGATGCCCCTAGGGCATAAGATAGTTTAAAGCATGTAAAATTTAATTCCAAACTTGAACAATTCAATCTCCTTGAAATCATGTTTACCAATGCAACAATATTCAATCTCCAATGCAAAGATTAGTGTCTTACCTATTGGGTAATGGAGTCTCTTGTTTGAACTAGGTTTTAACACTCATCTAGGGGTGTAATCCCTTTTACTCCCTAGAGAATATAAACCTTAGAAAGGTTTTTCTACAAGAGTGTATGCCCTTTTACTCCTTGTAGCAATCCTTTAATCCTTTTAAATAACAATAAAAGAGAAATTCCTTGATGGAGGGTGCATGCCCTTATACTCCTCCGAGGGTTTGACAAAATAACCTTGAAATCAAGAAGAAACACACAAAATTGTAGAAATTCCTTACCTAATCCAAGAGATAGCATGCAAAACCTCTTACTTATCAAATATATTCCACCAAATTGCCAAGAAAACTAATCCAAGAGAAGTCGCTACCCTTTTTCCACATATAGATAAACTTTCCATCCATTTTGCACAAGAGACAAGAGATAGAAAATTTCCCAAGTAGGGTGAAAATTTAAGTGAAGAGTTATGTAATTCTCAAGTGATTTATGTCTAAAATGAAAATGAGATGGAATCTATTTATATGAGGCCATCTAAACCAATTTTTCCACATAAAAATGTCAACAACAAATTAAAAGAGGGTGGACCCCCTTTATTTTCCTTTATAACTTACAAAAATGAAATTTTCATAAAGTAAAACTGTCAAAGTGTGATGTCATGCCCTAGAAGGGTGATGTGGAGCCTCTAAGTGAGACAATGAACCTCAAGATGCAAATAATTGGGTCTCCAAAGGCCATGTGTCAAGCACTCATGTGCTAGAGTGTCATGACATGCCTATCCTTCCTTCAAAACACATCACAACACATTTGGTACCATCAATCCTGACGCAACCTGCCCTCGGCAGCAAGTCTCTACCACCAGGACCTTCTTCAATCTCACGGCCCAAAGAGTCAAAAAAAATCTTCCAACTCCCCTCGGGAGTTACCCACAGCAAACTCCTTCGGTGATCTCACCTTTCGGAACTCGGGAAATCGCCCCTCGCGGTTTTGCGATTTCCTTGGGCACGATCTCGTGCAATTTCAAGTCCCGAACCCCGATTTTCAACGGGTCAACGCTTTCGTAAATCGGGGATTTCTTTATCGGAAAATCGGCGAATGTGATGTCGCTTGTCACTGCCTCCTCCAAACCCCAAACTCCGATCTGTCGCCACCTGTATCCCACCGACAGATGCGGTCCCACACGGCCACGTCACTTCTCCACTCGTGCGATCGGGGATCGCGGGATCGCGATTTCAACTGTCGTGAGTCCTTTGCGTTCGGAAATCCCGAACGCTGAAACCCTGATTCTCCGGATTCATGCCACGTGTCTCTACATTGATCGACGACTCTTGTCAATTCGGGAAATCGTGATTCGCGATTTCACAAGGCATGAAACTCTTACCCCGCCAAACTCCGAACGTCGAAACCCTGAAGTCTGATGGGCTTTAATCCTCCTTGCCTGCGCTTACGGGTTAACTCCCACGTAACTCCTCCTCGATTTGACGATCCTCGGGATTTCACAATTTCTTTCGGCAATTCCTGGCCGTCGAGTCTCCGCCTTGAAAACCTTCTTCGCTCCAAAGCTTCTTTGGTTCGAATCTCACTCAGGTTTGTTCCCACAGTATGTTCGAGGAACTATCCCTCCTGAGCTTATTCCCTTTGACTCTTTCAGGGGTTCTACGCACACCCTGATGCATGGCCTCAACAACTCTTGAAGTGTTGATTACTTCGGAATTCTATGCGCTCCAAGCCATAGGAATTCCTGCCTTTCTTCGCTCCAGCTAGTGGCTGAGAACTTCAAGTTCAACCTGCACTTCTTCTGCACGACTCGAACAACCCAATTCACTCTGGGAAAACGAGAACAAGAGTTCAACTGCTGAGCCTCCTCAATGCACTCTATGCGAAGGAATTCAATTGCACTCTATGCAAGAATCTCCTGGCTCAGGCAGAGAAACAATTGGAACTTATTCTCCTTCTCTCAGAATTCAGTTAAAACCTAAACTTACATGCACAACATAACCAAAGAAAATGCATACAAAGGAAACAAACATTCACAAGCATATAAGCAACATACACAGAGAAACAACACCTGTCATGAATTGAATCAAAGGCTCTTTCTATTAATCCAATCTGTACACGAGGGCTCTCCACAAGTTCTCTGCTTACTCTCTCTTCAGAATTCAGGAATGCTTGATAATGCTGAATTCTAAAAAAAAAAATATATGCTACAATGATACAAAGGAGGGTGCCTATATTCCGTTTGCCCTCGAAAACTAGAATCATCATATCTACAATTAAATTCCTATCTAACAACATTAATTCTATTTAATGCCTTCCTAAATACAATATATTACAAGTGCGCTTCATTACATCATCTCATTAATGCTTGGCGCAACCATTATCAAGGTGAAATTCAAAAAGAAGCTTTGCTAGCTTGTCCAACTGTCTTTTCTCCACGCGCTGCTCGCTTGATGAGGTGTGGATGCTCCTGCATCATACTCCTCGGCTCAAAAGATTTCATGGGCTCCTGTCCATGAGCTCCTGCACAGTGTGCCCATGATTTTGTATAACTGCCTCTGTTTCCCAGCTGGCATCCTCCACTGGGTGATTTTTCCATTTCACCAGGTATTCAAAATATTGCTTTCTCCTGGTCTTCCTGCCTACTCTTTTGTCCAGTATGCACTCCATCTGAGGCTTCTGTGCAACTGGTAATTGATTCTGCCACTGGACCACTGGTTCCTCAGTTCCAGTGTCTGCTTCATCAGCCCTGTAGGGGTATAAATCTGAAATATTGAAAATCGGAGATATCCCGATGCCCTCTGGCAACTCAAGCTCGTATGCATTTTCCCTGAACTTCCTTATGACTTTGCACGGCCCGATCTTCTTCATCTTAAGCTTATTATACCTTCCCCTTGGGAACCTTTCCTTCCTCAGGTGTGCCAGAACCATATCCCCAACTTCAAACTGAAGTTGTCTCTTCCTCTGATCGGCTCTGCGCTTATACTCCTGATTTGCCTTCTGCAGCCGCTGCTTCACTTGACTGTGAAGTTCCTGCATCGCCTCTGAAAAATCTTCAGCCCTCACGCTACTAGTTTCAGCCTGTTCTGGCTCCCTGAGCTCAGAAACTCCTCTCGGCTGTGTCCCATACAAAATCTGGAATGTGCTCTTACCTGTACTCTGATTCACCGAATCATTGTACGCGAACTCGACCTGTGGTAGGATCTGATCCCAACTGCTGTGGTGCTCGGCCACCAAGCTTCTCAACAGATCTCCCAAGCTCATGTTGACTACTTCTGTCTGCCCATCTTTCTGGAGGTGATAAGCAGAACTGAATGTTAAGTCAGTCCCTAGCTTCCTCCATAGCGTCCTCCAAAAATGACCTATGAATTTTGTATCCCGATCCGAGACTATACTTCTCGGCAATCCATGTAATCTAACGATTTCTTTGAAAAACAAATTTGCGATGTGGGTTGCATCGCTGGTCTTATGACACAGAATAAAGTGTGCCATCTTTGAGAACTTGTCTACCACCACAAAAATGGAATCAACTCCCCGTTGTGTTCTCGGCAAACCCAACACAAAGTCCATGCTTATGGCCTCCCATGGCCTCTCGGGTATGGGAAACGGCTGATAAAAACCTGTATTATGCTTTCGGCCCTTCGCATGTTGACATATCCTGCACCTGTCAACAAACCTCTTTACATCTGCTCACATGCCTAGCCAATAATACGATTCGCTCAGCTTGGTGAATGTTTTGTCATGTCCAAAGTGACCTGCTAATCCACTGCTATGTTTTTCCTGCACCAAATTCTCCCTCATGGAGAAATTCGGTATGCACAGCTGATTGCCCTTGAACAACAATCCTTCCTGGATTATATATTCCAGCCACGGACTCCGATCCCTGAGAACTGGGTTCTCGGCCGCTTCATAAGCTTCCCTGAAATCTGCATCTCCTGCATACATATCTTTCAGGTTTTCAAAACCCAGCGTCTTGACCCTGAATTCCTGCAGCAATAAACTTTTTCTGCTCAAAGCGTCAGCTACTTTGTTAGAAGTCCCCGAAATGTGTTTGATAACAAATGTGAAATTATGCATGTATTCCACCCACTTCGCATGATTTTTATTCAGCTATTCCTGCTGACTGACAAACTGCAATGCGTGGTTGTCGCTGTATAATATGAACTCCTTGGGTATCAAATAATGCCTCCACTTCTTCAATGCCTGTATGATGGCATAGAATTCTTTGTCGTATGTGGAGTACTTCGACTTTGCATCATCCAACTTCTCGTTGTAATATGCAACAGGTCTGTCATCTTGACTCAAGACCCCTCCAACAGCATACCCACTGACATCACACTTCACCTGGAAGGTTTTCCGAAAATCAGGGAACACTAACACCGGTTTCTCTGTTATCTTTCACTTCAACAGATTGAAGCTCCTTTCAGCCTCGACCATCCAATGGAAAAATTTATGCCGCTTCTTCACCGTATCCATCATTGCGGCGCTAATTCCACTAAAATTCCGTATGAATTTCCTGTAAAAACTAGCCAGTCCATGAAAACTCCTGACCTCAAAAACATTTCTCAGTGATGGCCAATTCCTGATTACTTCAACCTTCTCAGGATCCATCTTCAATTTGTTCACCGAAATCACAAAACCCAAATAAATGAGTTCTGTCTACATAAACGAACATTTCTTCAAATTAATCAGCACTTTGTCCTGCTGTAATATTTTCATCACAGTGGCTAAATGCCTCAAGTGTTCAGCCTTGGTCTTGCTGAAAATTAATATGTCGTCCAGGTATACAACTACAAATTTGCCAATGAATTCCCGTAGGACTTCATTCATCAGCCTCATAAAAGTTCTCGATGCGTTTGTTAACCCAAACAGCATGACCATCCATTCGTACAAACCCTCGTTTGTCTTGAATGTTGTTTTCCACTCATCTCCCTCTCTCATTCGGATCTGATGATATCCTCTCTTGAGATCTATCTTCGAAAAATAATTTGCCCCACTCAGGCAATCCATCAGGTCGTCCATCCTCGGCAATGGAAATCTATACCTGATGGTGATTTTATTAATCGCTCTGGAGTCTGTGCACATCCTCCAACCTCCATCCTTCTTCAGACTCAGCACTGTCGGAACAACACATAGACTAAGACTTTCCCTGACCAGTCCTTTATCTAGCAGATCCTGTACCTGCCTTTTGATTTCCTCGTTCTCCTGAGGCATCAACCTGTATGCTGCCTTGTTCGACAAACTTGCTCCAGGTACAAGGTCAATGTGGTGACTCACACTCCTCATCGGTGGCAACGAATGAGGCAGTTCATCCACGATGATATCAACGAACTCTCCCAGCAGTTCTTGAATCTCCTCCGGCAAGTCGTCCACTCTTGTGCTTGTCAGGACAATTCTCGGCTTCCTGACAACAAAGAATTGTGGATCTTCATCCTTCTCCAGCTCTGTGAGAAGTTCCTTCCCACTCATGAGAAGTATCGTGCTGCTTACCTTAGGCTTCACTTCTTTATCCTTTACCGGATGCAATGTATGTGATCTCCCATCCTTCTCCAAGGTGTATGTGTTCATCCTCCCGTCATGAACTACATTTCGGTCATATTGCCATGGTCTCCCCAATAATACATGACAAACATCCATGGGAATGACATCACATAGGATCTCATCCCTATATTCACCCATTTTAAAATTAACCAAGCATTGTTTCGTAACACGTACCTAGTGTCCTTTCTGCAGCCATGACACTTTGTATGGACTCGGGTGCTTAGTTGTTTCCAGCTCCAGTTTTTCCACCATCTCGGTCGAAACGAGATTATCGGTGCTTCTACTGTCCACTATGACCTTGCATTTCCAGCCCTTGGTCTTGCACGTGGTCCTGAATAGTCTGCATCGTTGCGCTGCATCCTCCACCTCTTTCTCAGGTTTCAAGAGAACTTTGTGCACTGTCAGTGACTTCCCACTTCCAGTATCTTCATCCTCCACATCACGCCTCTGCACCTTTGCGACGTGAGATTTTCCTCTGTCCATTTTCTGGTCTGGACAATCCACGGCTTTGTGTCCGTCTTTTCCACATGTAAAACATGTGATAACTCCTCCTCGGCCTCTTCCTCTACCTCGGGTACGAGGAAATGCATTGGTGTCAGCATAATCTCCTTGCTAATCAGTCTGTTGCCTCCTCGGCTCAGCATATTGCTGCCTCTGCTGTGAGGTTCCACCTCTTTCAACTTTTCCCTGAGGCCTCTTCCAATTCTCCTTGGGATTTTGCGTTCGTTCTTGGGCAATTGATTTGCCTCGGGGCTGGCTTCTGCCTCGCCCTCGCTGTCCCTGCTTGCGGCTCAACTTCTCTTCGTCTTTTAAAGCCATATGGTACGCATCCTCAACTGTTCGGATGGTAACCATGCTTAGCTCATCCTGAATGTCATACCTCAACCCATTCAGGTACCTTGCCACCTTCTCATCATCACTCTCTCGGTGACCTGCTTGAATGTTGAGCCTGTAAAACTCCTCGGTGTACTCTCTCACCGACATCATCTTCTGTCTCAGGTTCTGCATGCGCCTGAACAGAGTGATCTGGTAGTCTCTCGGAATGAATTTCGCTTTCATTTTAGCGATCATCCTGTCCCAGCTCTTTATCTTTTGTTTTCCTTTGCAGCGCCTATCAACCTGCAACTCATCCCACCATAAGGCTACATGTCCTTTCAGCTTTTTGACAGCATGCCTTACCTTCTTGTCCTCTTCGATATCTTTGTAATCGAAGTAGGTATCGAGTGCTCAGATCCAATCCAACAACTCTTCAGCATTTAGACTCCCCTCATAAACGGGAATGTCCATTTTGGTCTTCGAGCTCATCCTGGCGATGGCCCTAATCAACCTCTCTGTCGA
>JASDQU010736618.1:152280-163038 GCA_032191745.1 Picea mariana
TTTGTATAGTTGGCCTTAGGTTGTGTCAGTATCACCTCTTTTGGATCATTGATTCAGGGTGGTCGACCAATCGTTCTGATGGTCGGGAAGGACCCCTGGTCTTTCTCTTGAAAGCATGGTTCCACCTCCTAGAAGGCATAGGTTTTTATACCATTGGTTCACCAAATTCAATGTGTGAGACCTTTTCATACATGAACAATCCCACAAGGAAGAACCTGTGCATAAGAAAGTCATGGCCAAAGTTCTTAAGGATGCAAACCAAGGGACCTATACCCAATGCGATCCTTGTGATTTTCTATTCTTTGGAAACGTTGTTACCCCCTTGATGGACACTTTGAACATTCCTGGGATGAATTAAGGAATACCAATTTGGTTGTGGACCACTCCAAATGTCCTGTATGCTCTTGATGCTTCTCAAATAATCACATTATGTCATGGACGTCGTATGGATGTTGATTATTTACCTTCTGCACCCATGAATTCTAATAATTCTCCTTCTCCCTATTCTGGTGAAAGTATATCTATCAGTAACCAGAAGTATAAAAGGAAGGGAAGAGGACAAGTAAGAAGAAGAATTCACCAACCTCTGCTAGTCATGTTGGAGACCTGTCACTAGCCTCTACGAATTATGCTGGGGACATGTAACCAACCTCTACGAATTATGTTGGGGATAGGTAACCAACCTATGCAAGTCATGCTGGAAGTACAAGTCTACTCACTACAATTCATATTGGCACTAAGTCACCAAAATCTATGAGTCATGTTGAGATTTGCATCCAACCACTGGTAGTCATGCTGGGGGCACGAGTCTAGTCACTACTAGTCATACTAGAAAAACATCACCAACCTCTGCAAGTCATGTTGGATATCAACACCTAGTTGTTGCAATTCATGTTAGGGGAAACCCATCGACCACTCCAAATCATGCTGGGGGCATTGATATAGCTGAGAATCCTAGACATATAGAACGTAACCCCAATTTCCATTATAAGATTTGCGAAGGAGACCACCTGACTCATTTGTGCCCTGATATTCAATTGGTACAAAGACTGTGGTCCTTGTCTGATGACCCTTCTAGTTCTGAGTCATTTTCAGTTTTCCAACAACCTATTCAACTAGTGGTTGAAGAAGTGGACATGTTGATGAAATCTTAGGTCGATCCCACTCTTCTCTTGGAGAGTGATAAGTCTAAGGAAGTGATCTCTCCGATGCAATTTTCGGTCGATCCCACTCTTGTTTTGGGGAGTGATGCATCTTTTGATCATGTCTTTATCATTTTCCAGTTTAGTACCTTCTAAACAAGGGGGCATTCCACTCTCTTTGAGTACGCTCCCTCCAAGTCCTAGGATGGTTTCCTTTGATTGGAATGATCTTGTTGAGCCTCACCTTCCTTCTTTTTCATCTTTTTAGATAAAAATTATGCTTAAATATTATTTGAAAGAAATTCACTAATGTATTGTAGATGAAGGATCCTCTGCAAGTCTTTCATCATCCTCAACTTAGCAAGTTTTGGGTTCTCCCAAGCTTGTGTCAACTACGAGTGAGCTGCTGGATTTCGAAAAAATACCTAGTGAATGTCTGGGGATTCTTCATCAGTTTCCTATCACGTTAGGTGGGAATATTGTCCTTGTCAATCTTTTAGTTGTTCCAAGCCCTTTATACTTTAATATCCTTCTTGGAAAATATTATGTATATGCGATGAATGTTGTGTGTCTACACTCTTTCATGTAATGTATTTCCCTCACAACCGAAGCATTGCCACTATTGATCATATTTCATATAATAATCACCATCCTAGTTTGGCTTTAGCTCACATTTCCCCTTTGTGTGTTCCTAGTGTTCGAGTAGACTCTTCCCTGCCATGGGTGAAGTATGTGGTGTCTTATCCTCGATTTCCAATTGCTTCTAAGAAGGAATCTTTATAGTCATGTTTTACTTCTTGGGACAAGGTCTCGACAATTCATTAGGTGTTGTATCCAATGGGGGCATGTGAGCCCTTACTTCCCCCTATTGTCCCGAGTAATCTAACACTTCCTCTTGAGTCTCATATTACTATTTGTGAGACCTTGAGCTCTGATATTTGTGTTTTGTCGAGCCCCGATTAAATGGATGTTGAGTTTCCTTTAGATGAGGCTATCCTTGAAGCTATTTTATAGATTTTTGACCTCTTCCTAGAATGAAAACTTTATAGGTTTGTTACCAAAGAAACCCTTTTACTGAGCCTAGAAATGGGATCTACCTGGAGAACTATGATGCATAAGTTGTAAGGTTGTGCGTTTCTCCGTACATATTGTAATTTTAGGGTTTCTTATTTTCAAGTTTTGTATCCCATAATACTTTTTTTATCAGAGGTTTCTATATTAGACTTATTAACTTCTGGATAATTTTTTTTGGTCTTATATAAAAAACTTTGAAGTCATTTTTCTTTGGTACATTTTATTCCATGTCGATCTGTTCTGACAGGTAGTGATCTTGAAAATGGCATATAGGTTAGATTTCCCCTCCATGCATTTTTTCATTATCCACTTCTTGTTTCATTTTTATTTAGGATCGACCTCGATGAGTTGTGACAGAGAACCTTCTTTGTTTTTTAGAAGTGTCATAATTCATGTGGTAGAGCCTACCATTCATGGGTGTCCTATTTAGAACCTTGTTCGTAGTTTGGCACCCATGCTGAAAGACTTTCGTAGGCTCGGGAGTCCTGGTCATCCCCACCATGAATTTGTGTTGAAGGTACATATATTCTCCTCAATATTTTTCTATCCATTATCTATGGGACTCCCTTTGACATATGCTACTATGTATGTGAACACTTTTTGGACTCTTCAACAGGTATTGTGTTCTTTACTGGCATAGAGTATAGGTTCCATTCCACTTGCACGATGCATTTATCCATATCGATCACATATATACCCTAGGGTCAATCCCATTCGTTCACATCATCATACCTTCAAGTTGCTTTAAAGGTGTCATTTACAGATGGTAGAACTTATCTCTTTGTGGGTGGCCTAGTTAGTACCTCATTGACATTTTTGACACCCATGATATAGTATTTTTTGTAGGCTCAGAAGCCTTTTTTAGTATCACCATGTCTTTGTGTTGAAGCCTCATGAAGTCCTCTCAATCTATTTCTGGGTAACTTACCCACATGACTTCCACAAATTTTTTGAGTTGTAATTGCATTATATATTAACCGCTTTCACTTCTAGGCCTAATTCTGGCTTCAAATTTCCATTGTTGAACAATTTACTTATGCATTCCTACCAGTAGCTATCCTTGCAATTTATATCTTTGTGACTCGAAACCTTTATCCCTGGAGGAGAAATTCCCTTGAGTGTCCTTATTCTGCACATGCTTCCT
Organism: Picea mariana; assembly: GCA_032191745.1. NCBI lineage: Eukaryota > Viridiplantae > Streptophyta > Pinopsida > Pinales > Pinaceae > Picea > Picea mariana. The sequence continues at coordinate 155,641 of JASDQU010736618.1, forward strand.
TGCATTAAGCATAGGTATGTTCCTTGCACTTTGAAACTAGTTTTCTTGCTCGTGACAATCGTTTCTTCCATTGTACTATAGCATTATTTTATTCCTTTTCAGGATTTATAATATGAAAAAGACAAAAAAATCAAAAAACAAAAAATAAGGGTGGGAACGAGTCATCTTATTTATATGACAACTACTTATGTCTCCCTTGTGTTAGAAAAACATGATCATGGAGCAATAAAATAAAACAAATGCAGAAATAAAACACATAAGATACACAATACAATAGAGACACAAATATACATGGTTCACCCAGTGTGGGATACATCCACCAGAGAAATTTCCAGGTCCTTCCTTTATTATTATCCAACAAATGAAGGGATACAACCTACAACAAACCCGTTGCAACTTCCTCTTCTTTATATCACAATCTCCTATATCAAAATACAATATTTTCCATGATACATAGCCACAATACATTTCCCTCATAAAACATGATTTCCTTATAAGGAAAAAAACCCTAAAATAACTTCTACCGTCATATCTGCGACCTTATAATGAATGGTCCAGATTTACAATGAAATTACAATATRCATTTACAAGGAATTTTTTCCTTCAGGGACCCGCTTGCCACAGAACCTCGCAGAGGGGGTAACCCCCCCTCTTCACTCCTCTGCGTGGAGRAGTGTACATTCTTCCTGGGTGTAAAGTCTTCATGGGGTATACACACAGATGAAAACAAAGACCTTTGAATCATGAAGATAATCAGGCTCCAKAACCAACAATATCCCACTTGGAGATTGATCTCAACAACTCCACCGCTAATTGTATTTGCTAGACTATGATCCTTCTTGGACCCAAAAAATTTCTCATCTTCACCTTCATTCTTAAAGACCAACTGAAACTGAGCAGGAACTTAGTTTCTCCCTGGTTACTCCCTTAGTTAACATGTATGAAGAATTGTGGCTAGTGTGTATCTTTTCCAACTTCAAATGTCCATCTTCCAAGATGGATATTATGAAATTGTACCTCAGTGGTATATTCTTAGTCTTCGAATGGAAGGTTGAGTTATTTGCAAGATGAATAGAAATCTCATGGTCACAGTACAACCTGTTATTCTCTTTCTTCTTTCCCAATTCCACCATAAATCTCTGTAACCAAATCATTTCTTTACTAGCCTCTTTAACAACAACATACTCTTCTTGTGTTGTTGAAAGTACAACAACCTTTTGTAGTTTCTAAATCCAACTTATTGTTGTTCAACCTACAATAAAAACATAACCTGTGGTGATCCTCCTACTATCTTTATCACCTGCCATATCTAAATCAAAATATCCCTGTAGAACAATGTCTGAACCTTCAAAACATAATGCATGAGTAGAAATACCTCTCAAATACTCGAGAATCCACTTTACTGCCTCCCAATGTTCTTTACTTGGATTGTTCATATACTTGCTCACAACTCCCATTGCATGTGCAATATCTAGTCTTGTGCAAACCATCACATACATCAAACTATCAAATGCTGATGAATAAGGGACCTTGGACATGTATTCTTTCTCCTCCCGTGTCTTGGGACACATTTCCTTAGTTAATTTGAAATGGCTGGCCAAAGGTGTACTAACTGGTTTTTCATTTGCGATTTTTCCTATCTCTTGTTATTCTCATACCAAGGATTTTATTTGCAGCACCCAAATCCTTCATTGCAAATGAATTATCTAATTTATTATTGAGAAAATTTATATCCTACATATTAGACCCTGCAGTAAGCATGTCATCTACATACAATAACAATATAATATAGCTTCCATTTTCTAGCTTTTAAAAATAAACATAGTGATCAGAATGCCATCTATTATAACCTTTCTCTATCATAAAACTGTCAAACTTAAAATACCATTGCCTTGGAGCTTGATTTAGTCCATACAATATCTTCTTCAACTTGCATACCAAATTATCCTTCCCTTTGACCTCATACCCCTGTGGCTACTACATATAAATATCTTCCTCCAAATCCCCATGGATAAAATTTGTTTTTACATCTAACTATTGAAGATGCAAATATTCTACTACCACAAGACTTAAAATAGTCATAATTGAAGTCATTTTAACAACAAGAGAAAATATTTCATCAAAATATATACCTTTCTTTTATGAAAATCCATTTACAACAAGTCTAGCCTTGTACTTCTTTTTTCCTCCATCTTCATCCTTCAACTTGTAAACCCATTTATTCTACAATGCTCTTTTTCCTGCAGGCAACTGAACCAAGTCCCAAGTCCGGTTATTTACCAAGGAATCCACTTCCTCTTTCATGCCTTGATCCCACTTCCTTTTTGTTGTCTACCTGCATTACCTCTTCATAACATTCTGGTTCACCATAATCAATCAACAATAAATAATACAATGAAGGAGAGTGTCGTTCAGGGGGTCTACTTAACCTGGTAGATATTCTAACAACACCTGTAGAAGTTTGAGATACCTGTTGATCCTGTTGTTGTACATTTTTGTTTTCTGGTACCTTTGGAATTTCTTTTTCAGTGATCTTATCAAGCACTGTGTATTCTGGTTTTTATTTTTCATGTTTCTTTCCCTACAACTGATCTTTGTACATGAACTTCTCATTGAATATGAAATCTCTACTCCTAATGTTTTTTTATTTTCATAATCCCATAAGCGATAACCAAAATCATTAACACCGTATCCAATAAAGTTACACTTCTTGGATTTTTCCTCAAGCTTTGTTCTATTTTCTTTATCAATATGGACAAATGATTCACAACCGAAAGTATTCAAAAAAGAATAGTTTACCTTTTTACCTGTGCATGCCTCCTCTGAAATTATACCATCCATAGAGCTTGAAGGTCCTCTGTTTATTAAGTAAACAACAATATCTACAACATCTTCCTAGAACTATAAGGGAAAACCAACATGCAATCTCATACTCCTTGCACGCTCCATGATTGTCTTGTTCATCCTTTCTGACACACCATTTTATTGCGGTGTTCCTGGAACTGTCTTCTCTCTACGAATCCCATGGTATGAACAATAATCATAAAACTCCTTGCTACAATATTCACCTCCATTTTCTGATTTGAGACACATCAACCTTTTTCCTGTCTCATTCTCAACCAAAGCTTTCCATTTCTTAAAAGTATCAAAAACATTAGATTTTTTTCGAATGCAATAAACCCAAGTTTTTCTAGTTGCATCATCAATAAAAGTAACATAATAAAGAGAGCCACCAAGAGATGATATCTGATCTGGTCCCCATACATCTGTATGCATAATCTCTAATCTTTCACTCTTCTTTTCTTTTCTGAATCTGAGAAATCTGACTCTCTTATGTTTTCCATAAACACAATGCTCACAGAAATCCAAATCAATTTGTTTAAGATTTGGCAACAAATTTCTTTTGTGAAGTATCTGCATCCCCTTCTCACTCATGTGTCCAAGCCTATTATGCCATAGTGTTGTATCCAATCCTGTAGAAGGTAAAGAGATAAAAGAGTCAGTATTACTAGCACATAAATACAATGTACCTATCTTCTCTCCTTTTCCTATCACCAATTATCCTTTGGTGACCTTCCACGCCTTATCTGTAAATATGGATATACAACCTTCACTTTCCAACTGTCCCGTTGAAATTAATTTTTTCCTTAGATCTAGAACATGTATTACCTCTTTCAACAACCATTGGTTTCCATTGCTTTGCTTTATTTTTACCTTTCCCATTCCAACAATTTTTCATGGTGCATCATCACCCAAATGAACCTGTCCAAAATCACCTTGAACATAATCTAGAAAATGTTTCCTATGGGATGTGGCATGAAATGAAGCCATTGAATCTACTACCCAAGACTCATAAATATTATCTACAAAAAGAATAAAAACATCTTGTAACACATCACCTGTTACATTTGCTTCCTTATTTTTCTCCTATTGTCCATCTCTTTGTTTCTTTGGATCTCTGCAGTATTTCTTTAGATGTCCTTTATTCCCACAATTACAACACTCTGTCCTTCCAAATATGGATTTGGATTTGGCCTTTTTAGAATTCCCATGGTTCCCTGAGCCATTTCCTCTATCTTTTTGTTTTCACCTATTCTCCATGTTTAGCGCATTACCTGATGTCTCACCTGTGCTTTTCCGTCACATTTCCTCACTAAGGATAACACCAAAAACATCATCAAATTTTAAAGTGTTTGAACTAGAGACAAAGTTACTTACAACCATGACCAAGCTGTTCCATCTTTCTGGCAATGAGCACAATATTAGAAGAGCCCTGACCTCATCATCAAATTCCACTTTTACAGAACTTAGTTGATTAGTAATCATATTAAATTCATTTAAATGATCTGCAACATACCCACCTTCTGATATCTTCATATTAAATAATCTCTTCATTAGAAATACCTTATTGGACGCCAAGGGTTTTTTCACACAGTTTATTCAATGCGTCCATCAACTCCTTCGTTGTATTTTCTTTCGAAATATTGAAAGCCATCGACACTGTCAGGATCAACCATATCGTTTCTAATGCCTTTCTATCAAGAACCTCCCATTGTTCGTCCTTCATGACTGTTGACTTCTTTTCTATTCCACCCAATGGTAGGAATAGATCCTTATGATATAAATAATCTTCCATTTTCATCTTCCATAACTAGTAGTTTTGGTCGTTAAATTTCTTGACCCTAAACTTTCCATATTTTTCCATTGCTCCCACTTGAACCATGAACCCTCTTTTCCTGTGAGTTACCTTTCACTCTGATAGCAGTTGTTAGAAAAATAGGACCGCAGAGCAATAAAATAAAACAAATGCAGAAATAAAACACAAAATATATACAATATAATAGATACACAAATATACGTGGTTCACCCAGTGTGGGCTACGTCCACCAGAGAAATTGCCAAGTCCTTCCTTTATTATTATCCAAAAAATGAAGGGATACAACCTACAACAAACTTGTTGTAACTTTCTCTTCTTTCTCTCACAGTCTCCTATATCAAAATACAATATTCGCCATGATACATAGCCACAATACATTTACCTCATAAAATAGGGTTTCCTTCTAGGAAAGAAAACCCTAACATAACTTCTACCGTCAGATCTGCGACCTTATAATGAATGATCCATATTTACAATGAAATTACAATATAGATTTACAAGGCAATTTTTCCTTCGGGGAACGTTGTCCCCCAAACCCTCGCCAGGGTCCCGCTTGCCCCCGAACCCTGCAGAGGGGGTAACCCCCCCTCTACACTCCCCCACGTTGAGGAGTGTACATTCTTCTGGGGTGTAAAGTCTTCATGGGGTATAAACACAATTGGAAACAAAGACCTCTGAATCAGGAAGATAATCAGGCTCCACAACCAACATCTTGAACAAAGCACAATATCGTGAGTCCTTATCTCATCATTATGGGTTTAGTATGGCTTTTGGAGACCCTTCCTTGTTATTGAGCTGAATAACCTTGAGATGGTTATTCTTCTAGTCATATGGAGCATTTTTTGACACCTCATGTGTCACGTACATATCCCAATTTATAGCCCATCTTGCCTAGGTCACAGTTTGTGTCATGTCTCTGTTCAAGGGAAGTCAACCTATGTCAGCCATTCTACAAAAACCTTGTCTTTCCAAGTCGACCTTCCCATGTTAGTCAAATATTTCTTAGTTTCATAAGTATCTTTGTATCTCACTCATGCAAATATAGAAGGTCCTCATTGAATTCTTGTTGGCAGGTCTACTCTTATTGACTATGGCTCATTACTCTGAGAGTATGATCTAGAGTTGCACCATGGGCCTATTTCCATTATTGATAGGTGACCTTGTGCTCAACAGATGAAAAACCATCATTTCTCACTCACTGAGTCATTTCCCTTGTGTTCAACGTCAACAAACATCATCACACATAGGGATTTGTGTTGTATCTTCATTTCCATATGACCCCATTGGTGTATTCCTCGTCTTTGTTAGTAGTATCCATTATTGAATACTATTTAGAGAGTCCCTATTGTGTGCTATTCCATCTCGTTCATGTCAGAGTCATACCTTAGTGTGGTCCTTACAATCTCTTTCATATGAGTCCTTCCAATTTTCTTTCCTTCTGCTATCCCTCATGTTGGATGATGGAGGATGCCTTACTTCCTTCCTTCCAGCGGATCTCTTCCTATCGAATTCAACACATCTTACTCTAGGACAATGATCTAGAGTTATTTTTAGTACATTGGGGCTTGTAGTCATCAGTGGCAGGTTCCCTCACTATTGATAGTGGAAATACATCAATTTCCCCTGATTGATGGATTCTATTAGGTGTTCGACATCAGCTCATTTATTCACACTTTTTAGATTTTACTAGGTACCTTGACACCCACTATCATCATCGATCGGTTGTCTCACATTTGTTAACAATATACATAAATGACTGGTAATGAAACAGTCTCTCACTGTGTTTGACTTCAACTCCTTTATTCACATAATGTAGACTCGTACCATGACGGTCGGATTGAATACTGCGGGTGAAGTATGAGAATTGTATATTTTGCACTCCTACCCAACTTATATTGATTGTACCAACCTCAAAGACATTGGTACTTGCATAAGATCAGTTTGTTCACTTAATTGGCTCTAGATATCCTCTGATTTTATTATGAGACATAACTCCACTCTATATCTATTCGTGGATATGATCTACATTTGCATGGATCCACTGTGTATTTCCTCGTGTCCATGATTTTTTCTTTTATATATCACATAGATTCATCGTGTATAGTTTTTGTGGCCATGGACATCAGTTATATTTATATCATTCATCGATCCACAGTGTTATCACTGAAATTTTGTCCGCACATGGTTACAAGAACTCAACATCGTCAAACAGTAATGAAACCATTCATGGCCCTGAATTAATATCACAGCATTCAAAAAAGGTCAAAAACTATACAAAGTAGTGAGAAATTGAAGAGCACTTTGCAGACATTGGGCGCGCGTGCATGCGCGAAACAGGAACGTAGAAATCGCGCACATGCGCACGATGCACGACTGTTAGCGCAAAAAGCCGCGCACCTGCTAAACGGTGCATTTATGAAAGTGGTCGGCCTCCCAACCACTTCTAGTTCAGCTCCCAAGCCGATTTGACCTCCAAATCCGGGCTGGATCCGAATGGTGGGCTGGTCAAAGACCTAGAAATACCCTAAATGGCCTCTTTTCACACTACAAGGCAGTTAAACAAAATCCCAAAGCAATGCTATAAAAAGCCATGAATGCACCTCATTTTCTCAAGGAATTCTAAGTAATGTTATGCTGCCTATATTGTTTTAAGGACTCCATCCTTGACAAGAGCACATTGGCACCATTACATTGGACAATCCACCTCTCCATTGAGTGGATTTGTGAAGAGTTCTTTCATC
>JASDQU010736618.1:163920-175602 GCA_032191745.1 Picea mariana
CCCCCAAGGGCACTGCAGTTGTCTACAACAACACTTCAGTCATCTTTTTTCAGAGTTACATGACACGAGCATGGGGCATGCCCGCCTCGTTTGTACACAGTTTTTTATTTTATACACCTCATGGAAGATCGGTTCCTACCGATTCCTTTTTTCTCCAAACGGATCTCTCTAAACGATCCCACTATTTCTCTATCTTACAACAACATTCTCAGTAGAAGAAACATTGATGGATTTCAGCTATACGTATGCTCCTAACCTCATCCATCAGGGGGCATCTGTTATCATTGAAATTTTGTCCGCACATGGTTACAAGAACTCAGCATCGTCAAACAGTAATGAAGTCATTCATGGCCCTGAATTAATATCACAACATTCAAAAAAGGTCAAAAACTATACAAAGTAGTGAAAAATTGAAGAGCGCTTTGCAGACATTGGGCGCGCGCGCATGTGTGGAATAGGAACGTAGAAATCATGCACATGCGCAGGATGCACGACTGTTAGCGCAAAAATCCGCGCACCTGCTAAACGAAACATTTATGAAAGTGGTCGGCCTCCCAACCACTTTTGGTTCAGCTCCCAAGCTGATTTGACCTCCAAATCCGGGCTGGATCCGAATGGTGAGTTGGTCAAAGACCTAGAAATGCCCTAAATGGCCTCTTTTCACACTACAAGGCAGTTAAACAAAAGCCCAAAGCAATGCTATAAAAATCCATGAATGCACCTCATTTTCTCAAGGAATTCTAAGTAATGTTATGCTGCCTATATTGTTTTAAGGACTCCATCCTTGACAAGAGCACATTGGCACCATTACATTGGACAATCCACCTCTCCATTGAGTGGATTTGTGAAGAGTTCTTTCATCACCATTTTCATTTTCTTTCTTGTAAGAAGATCCAACTAGTGAGGGTCCAAGATCCTTCCCTTGGAGGAAGAAGGGACTCATAGTCCCCTTTCTTCTTGGTGCTTTGTTTTCATCAATAGATCAAGCCTCAAACATTGGTGACATGGGTCTTTTTGTTCTTGTTATCTCTATGTCCTTATGTTCATGATTTTAATTTTTATTGCATCTATTAGTTTAATTCTTAATCGTAGTTTTGTTTTTCTTTCTCTAACTCTTTTCTCCACAGCTTTCCTACTCAGCAGACCCAACTGAGCTTGCAAGCACCTCTTATTTTCTCACCAAGGTGACGAAAGAGGAGCAACACAGTGTACTTAATTGGTGGCCATGCTTACGTCACACTCAAGCATGGGAATGCCTGACTTGAGAATAGAGTATCTTACTTGTTTCTGTTGTAGTTACTATTTCAGGATTGGTCTTCAACTACTCCTACCCAATGGTCCTTCCACTGTCTCATGAATTTTGTAATTTATTTTGGCCATTAGTTTCCCTTTTGACCTCACACATTAGGGGGCATCTATTATAGCTTCATTTTCCACTACACATGCATATGACAACTCATTGGCCTATGTTACATCCCTTTCCCTTCTTGCAATACTTAAACCCCCTTTTTCCTCCTCAAAAACTTATTTTAAAACCCTATTTATCAAAGTGTATGTGAATTTATTTAAAGCAAATTGCATACATATGTGGGTTCCCTGTTAGCAAACCCACGCACATGTTAATGTTAGCTCAAAAAAATATAATCCTGACCTTTCGGGTGTAGTTTACGAGTTTTTCCATTCCCTAAATTCCTAAATCCCATACATAATGACTCCAACCATCAAAATGGAGTATAAAAGAGAGCCTTGGGGTGGATAAAAAATAGAGCAAAGAAATGCATCCTTACGCCGACATTTTGAAGTTTTTCCTACAAGTTCCCTGTTTCCCTAGTGTTTGAGATTGTCTCCTCTGCCTCAAAACCCTCATTTCCATAATTTGCATTTCCTTATCTTCTCAGGAAGAAAACCTTTGTCTTGGAATTTTAAGAGTGCAAAGTGTTGGAGGCACTCCTATAGATCTTCAACCTTGGGTGGAGGAACTTGGAGCCTAGTTTTGGGACCGTGCCACAACGGTTACAGGTTGTAATCAAACCCTTTTGTTGTTATCAATAAAGGATCTCTCATTCTCATCCATTATTTTTGTTGATTCATGGTTTGTATAAGATTATATGTATTTTTTTTTTGAATCTAAAATCTAAATTGAACTAGTTATATTTAGTTAGTTAGCAAGTAACTACCTATTTTCAATTGCATACTTCTTTGTTTGTAGACTTTTCAGAATATTGTCTTGAAGGAGTCCTAGAGAAAAATACCTTAAACGATATCTTCTTCAAATGTAGGATTCCAGGTATGTTCTCCTTCATATATTCTGAAAGTTAGTTAATGCAAGTAGTTAATTTTAATTAACTATCTGATTAGAGTATGAGAGAAGTTTCCTTGGGTTTAGATCTATTGTGGTTTGGACACAAAAACCATTGGAAGTAAATTTCTGTAATAGGTGTCCCAAGGAGAAACACTTGGGCATATGTATCCCTTCTTCAAAAACTCTTTTAGCTGCATTTGGAACTCTTTTAGTTCTAATGTGTTCATTCTGTAGGGATTTTTGGACACTAGGGAAGCTATAGGCATTAATTCAATAGAGGAATCAATATCACTTTTTGGTGGCAATCCTAGCATCTCCCCACAAACATATTCATACTCTTTCAAGATTGGATAATCTTCAAGATTTGGCTCCTTATCCTTCATTGGCTCTTCCATATAGGTTGCATATATTTGACATCCTTTTCTAAAACTTCTTTTCAACTGCAAGGATGAAATATCTCAGACAAATATAGGCCTTGGAATACCTTGCACTATCCTTGAATTCCCTTTTTCATAAAGACATGTGAAAGACTTGTTATAACAATCTAAAACAACACAATGATTTTCCAACCAATCCATACCAATCAAGTAGTAATAAGATCCCACCAATATGATATTCAAATCTACCTTAGTGTTGATTCCATTCATGTTTAATGTGAAATATTTAACAAGATAATTGATTCTTCTCTTGGTTGATTCAATAGCTAGATGAACTAACAAAGACTTTTCATGCTTACGTTTATTCAATTTAAATATTTCAACTAGAGTTGGATCTATATAGCTATGACTAGCTCTGGAATCAATCAAAATAGCTATGGGATGATTATTTTTACCTTTAACTTCAATAATTTGGGAATGATAGTATGCTTTTCAATTTCCCAAGGATACATAGATCATTGGCATGCTTCCACCCATGTAATTTATTGTCTCCTCCTTGATGATATTCCTAATCCTCATCTTATCTCTCTGATGAGGACAATATTAATACATGTGATCTCCTTCACATCTCCAACACTATAGGTTGTTGTCTTGGCCTCGTTCCCAAGGAATCTGTCATTTTATGATCATATTGAGATGGATTCCCTTGTTTATATGGTTGAGAACTATTTTTGATGAAAGGTGACTTGGATTATTTCTTCCTTTGATCCATATTTCCTTTGTTCTTGTCATCCCAATCCTTATGGAAATCTATCCTTCCTCTGTTCTTCTCATACATATACTTATCCTTTTTTATGGCTTCTTCTAAATCCTTAGTCTGATCAAACCAAATTTTATCCTTGTATAAGAATGGAAGTTCACTCAGGAACCTATAAATTTTGACTTTCTCATCCGTGATGAAGCTCACATACCTATAAGTTCCAATAATTTTCTCTCATATTCATCCATGGTCATGTTTCCAAGTTTGAGTTCAAAGAAATCTTGCATCTTCGTGTCATAATATTGCTCTGACAAGTCTTTGTTTTTAAAAGAAGTCTTTCTTTGATATAGTCCATTTCTCTGTGTTTTGAAACCCTAACCAAAATCCAAATCTAATCGTTGGGATGATGAATAGCGATGGGAGGGGGCCTGTGCACCCTCTTGATGAAGAAGCTTAGGCCTTTAATGCAATGGTAGTAGCCTCTGTAAAATCCTCCAAAGTGCAACAATACAAATTTGTCAAAACACTGGAAGAGATTCCCAAGGTTGTCATCCCTCCCTCCAGCTCTAGAAAGAAATTTATGGCCCTAAAATATCGAGGATTAATTGGTCAATTTATAGGTATATGGCCATCTCTGAAGACAGTGAAATTCTGGGTGGAAAAAAATGGAAAGCCCTGATTAAAGGCTCACTAAATCAATTCTTTTGTAACAAAGGTTTCTTCACATTTCTCTTTGAGCATAAGGAAGAAAGAGATTTAATATTCCGTAGTGGCCCATATTTTGTCAAAGAGAGAGGCATGTATTTGAATACATGGACCCTTGATTTCATTATAGAGAATGATGTTCCCTATGTAGTTTCGGTCTGGGTGAGGCTCCTCACCTTCCTATGCATTGATGGAGTGATGGTCTGCTCGTAGAAGCATTGGTGACTCCATTTTTCAGTACATACATAGGGAAAAACCGAAGGAAAACCTCTTCTCTTGCACCCAAATTTGCATAGAGGTTGATTCAAAGAAAGGAATTCTTGAGGCAATGATAATATCCCTAGATAAATGGCAGAACATACATTAGTTGGATTATGAAAAATTTCCCTTCAAGTTCAAGTTGTATCATGAATGTAGGAACTTCACAAGAAATTGCAAAAATACTTGTTGATGGGTTCAAATGGCCTATCAAGAAGGTAAGGGAGAATGCCCAATGGAAAGTCCCAATTATACCTACTCTTGTTTGGGGTGGCATTTCCAATGAGTATATAGGCCTTACTATCACTCAAAATTAAAATAAGAAAAAAGGGGAAAGATAACACACTGCCCCCCAAAGAGTTCTAATTAATCCTAGGACTAATCTAACTAAAATAAAACTGATCTAATCTAACTTCTTCTAACCTGTCCCAGGAGAAAAACTAAAAGAGTGAGTACAATAAGAGATAATATCATTAGAATAAGAAATAATTCATGTATGCCAATTGTATGTGATAGCAAAAATGTTGCAGATACACAGACAATTAGTTGTATAATGCATCTATAACATTGTTTCTGTATCCATAAGGAAACATGTAACAACATGAATAGACAGAACATAGTGCAAAAATAGTTCATACAATTGAATTCTATGCTACTCAAGTAGAAGATAAATGCAAAAAGAATAGTCTCATATACATTCATCAAAGCCACAAATTTCTGGAATGCCTCTTGCTTTTTATTAATTCAGAAGTAATAGTATTGTCTTTCATTACAAAGGGAAAAGGTCTTTAATTACATTCAACGAATGCTCTTTTATAAAACAAGAGAGACCCTTCAATTCTCATGGTTGTTCATTTCATTTTCCTCAAATTTCTTTGTACATTTTCGAAAATGTAGATGTGGGAGTTACAAATTTAATATGGAGACTCGTGGGTGGTTACATTAGCCCTATTGCAACTCATAAATGAAATTTATTAAAAATGTTATTGACTTTGCAAACATTTGTATCTCTAACTATTGGGGTCGTCTTTTGAATTTCTTGAGTCATTCTGGGCGTTTATGGCCTTGGCCTACTGAATGAGATCATTTTGGATTCTCCTCCCCCGTCTTAGATTTCCATTGAGCTATTGCTGGATCGATTTCCTTGTTTGTAGCTTGAGATATAACTTTTTGATGTCTACATAGTTGGTTCTTCAACCAAATTCAGGTTCCATCTGTGTTTTGTGTTTTTGGAGTATTTATTCTCTTGGGTATATCTACATTTTGTATTCCATTTTTTTCTTCTTTTCTCCAATTTTCTATTGAGCTGTACCGGGCCTGATTTCATTGCCCGTATCTCCTGATATGGTTGTTCAAATCTTGTGTGGCCATTCCCCCCCCCAAATCCATGGTCTTCTGTTTTATTCATTTCATGATGTATTTTGTCACCTTTATGGCCTAGATACCTCTTCCACTATATTCCTCTATATGATACCTTTCCAACAAGGTATCATGGACCCAATTATGACACTTGTACCCCAAGTTATACTCGTTTAAAGAACAACGCTCAACAATGGTAGATTAAGCATGTGGGTTAATCTGGACCATTGACCTTCAACCTGCAAAAATGAGTCTCACATGCATAAGAGAGTTCAACAATTAGTGATTTGAATGGTTCATCCCTTAGAGATAGTTTGTATAAGAATGTGGGAGGGCATGGGACCCGTGGCTTGCTGCATAATGTTAGCTAAATTTCCCTATTTTTTAAATTAGAAAATAATTAAAGAAAACAAAATAAATAAAATGAAATAAAGAATAGAAAATATCAAAATTATTTACATTATTACAATTATTACAGTCATTAACAAAATTTACAAGAAATAATTACCCCTAATCTACAAAGAAAATTAAAGTTAAACTAAACTGATTACCCCATAAATTTAAAAATAAAAATTACTACTACTAATAACCACCCTACCCCCCTATAGATTTGAACCCTCTGAGGGGAAAACACATGTTTTTACCATTAGGCCTATTCAGGTTGTTTATTCATCTTTCTTTTAGAAACTAGTAATCCAAGAAAAAATAAAAAATTTAATTAAATAAATAAATCAATAAATAAAATTAAATAAATAAACAAATAAATAAATGTAAAACAAGAAAATAAATAAATAAAAAAAATTAAAAAATGAAATAAATAAATAACAAAATAAGATGAATAAATAAAACAAAATACAAAAATAAATAAATAAAATAATAATATAATGTTTCCCCCTGTTTCCCCAGGCTTCGTCATCGAGATTATGGTGTATGCACCTCAACCCTCACTTTAATTCACATTGCCAAAGACTTCCCTCATCTTGACTTTGCCGATGACGACGAGCTCTCACTCCACTTCACACTTCAAACTCCCGATGATGTCCTTCAAACATATAATATAATAATGCACGAACCTTTAAAAAATATTAAATAATACTTAAAATGGGTGCACGCTCTTCAAGGGTATATTAAATTAATTTTTATTAAAATATTATTATAAAGCACGTCGTTGTCGAGATTTGTTGGTGTGTAAGTGTGGTAATATTTAGTGAAATTGTCGACGACGACATCGAGGATCCATACACCCTCCATTTATTTTCAAAAAAATATAATTAATATAATAATCCTTATGTGCTTGGTTGTCGTCGAGATTTTATGTGCATGGTTTTCAGGGTTAAGGTATAATGGGTGTGGTGGTTCCCATGACTTCCAACGATGACAAGCTCCACTCAAACCTCTTCCCGTGAAATAAAATAATATTAAACTATGCATCATTGTCCATATTTATATTAATTAAAGTCTTTGCAATAAAAAATCACCAATCCTATTATAATATATTTTGCTGAGAATTTCAAGGCATTTGGGAATAAATAAAATTTTAATAGGATAATATTGTTCCCATGTCATTCAAGAAGGGAGGAAGAAGTTCCTAGAAAATAGGAAATCCTTCCTAGAATTAAGGATTCATGGCTTGATCATTGATTTCTCATGGAAATATCATTAAGCCCATGTGAGGGCCAATAGGGATGGACTTGGGTTAGTATGTTAGGTTTTTGGTGGGTAAGGGGAAAGAATAAAAAAGGTAAAAACTGTATGTACAAGTTAGAGTTTAGAAAAAAAGGAAAAATAAATTAGAATTAAAAATGAAAATGAAAATAAAAAAATTAAAATAATGAAAAGTTGAACTAAAATGAATATTTATATACTACACCCTAGGTTTTAGTCGAAACACTAACAAACAGTTTGTTTATTTAATTCAAATTAGTTTATCCATGTAAAAAGGAATTTACCCCATGAAAAATAAATATTTAATGTGAATAAATTTTTCCTTAAATAAAAGTAAATACTTGAAGTAATATTAATGGAAAACCAAGGAGAAAACCATGGGAAATACCACGTGATTTCGTAAAACCATCGGAAAATAGAAATAAATAATTTATAAAAATAAAATAAAATAAAATAAAATACATAAAATAAAATAAAATAAAATAAAATAAAATACATAAAATAAAATAAAATATATGCAAAATATTTACAAAAATAAATAAAATTACAAGTTAGAAAATTAAGCCCAAATTACAGAAGTCTAGGTTTCGTTCCCCCTCAGGGTTCCGCACCCAGGGGCTCTAATTTAGAAAAAGGTGTATAAGGTGGGATTTAAGAAACTGGAGAGGAGCGAGGACCTATAGTCATGAAGAATGTGGCGATTAAGCTATGACGAAGGGAAAGTGATGGGGTGAAGTATATGACACTTTGTGTGACGATTTAATGTCGCAAGTAGCGATGAGTGGAAACAAGACATCAACTCCAACCAGATGTACATCATAGCTAGTCCACTCAATATGCACATCTCAAAGGGAGAACATACTCAGATCACGAGGAGAAAGAATTGATCAGGTCCAGGAAAATGTCCTTACGCTAGGCCACTACACATGCGACAGATAACGAATAGGCATCAAGCAATGACATAATAAGGACTCACAATCAAGAGTATGAATGGGACTTAGGATTGGGTTTTGGCAAGAGGTAGTACCAAAAATGACTTAGTATAGATTAGTTTGAAAAATTTCAGGGACATGATTGTGGGAAAGTTAGATCCGACATCCTTGGGGGCTTCAGATCTCGAGGAAAATGCAAGCAAAGGTACTTCACTTCCCAATAAGGAGAAGCCTGGAAATAATCAATTTCAAGGTTGTGGAAAAGGATCAATATATTCCCCTATAGGACTCTTGAGGCTGGAGTGGTCACACAGACGAAGTGATTCTACACACCTTCTCTCGCAAAACAAAAGAATGATATCAACCATACAATCAAAAGAAGACTTGCCAATACTATAAAAAATATATTCCTTTCTTTTAAGCCAATTTATAAAAGAGGGCTAGGTTTATTCAACGATAACATGATGGTTGTAGTTGAGTGTCCTGAAAGTACATGTTCCAATTCAAAATAGAAGATTAAGATCCACATGCAACAGTATAAAAGTTGAAGATATTAAGATTAACATGTCAACAAGAGGATGCAAAAATTGAGTTAGGCAATCAAAAAATAATCAATAGTAAATCATTCAAGACATGCAATAGAACACCAAACCTTGCAGCCACATAAAATCATCATAATATTTGGAATTAACACAAAGTATGAAGATAACGTATCGATTTCATCATACAAATGTCAATGAATATCATAGGTCAATAAGCATCAAGAAGACATTTGAATTCATTAGACCAAAATGAATAATCAACACTCAACAAAGATAATCATCAATCAATATAAAACCCCCAACTCCTTCAAGGTAGGAAAATAAATAACATTAGGATTAAGAAATAGAGGATTAGGTAATAGGTTTAAAATTTTAGGAGGGGGCCCTTTTCCTTATGCTTGTAAAAGAAAAAGTAAAGGGGGGTTGTTGCGACCACAACAAATGGTGACACACTGGAAGAACAAACTATCTTGGTTAATAGAAGTCTAGGGCCTATACTTCATATCTAAGTTTTAAAGATATGCTCAACAAKATTACAAACAATTTTCCAATAGTCATGGGTACTACAATGATGTCAAAATTCTAAAAGATATAACCTAATATTTCTAGTACTTGTAATCTAACACACCTTTTTCAAAGAGACAAATAGTAAGGTAAATTTTCTTATTGATTGAACACTTCAGATTGGTTTTGGTTTGACCATGGGTCTTCACCATTTATGAAAAGCAAAAATCTACATAAGTGTGTTCCTCATCTCTCTCTTCTTGACATTGATTCGCTGCTAGTGAGCATCCATAACTTTGACGAAGTTTCCTTGGTACCATACAAGCATATCCCTACTGCCAACAGACGTCCATGGCCCCGACGGGTTTACTTGTACTTCCCACACTATTAATAGTTCTTTCAAATTCCTTTTTTATTTCATAACATGCTCACCCTTTTAGATTTGTATATAGATATGCATATGCACATAGGGTTTGAAGGAAGTGGGTTGATATGAGAGTTTGTTTGCTTTGTTGAGTAGATGTTATGAATTTTAGTTTAACCCACATGTATCCTCAAAAACCATCATAGTATGGTCATTTTATTAATGTGAAGTGAATGGAAGCAATATGTACAAGAATCAGACAAGTGCTAAAATTGATTTCAACTCATGAAAAGATAACTAAACTAAATGAAGCATAAATATAGAATGTCAGTAATCAAAAGGATGAAAAATGGTTAAAAAATAAGAATATAACCCAACAACAAGCAACAAATCTAGTGCAACAACAGTGAGTGTTTTCAGTGAAAACTCAAAAATTAAGCCAAAGGAAATTAACAGACAAGAAATGTTAACAATTCAACATCAAACCCAATAAAAGGTTCCCAGAGTTTTTGATCTCAAATGAAGAACATACCGAATTACAAAAATTGATGATCTGGTGGAAAAATATTTGCAACACAATTCTCCACTCAAATTGTCACATACAATTTTATTTTCATTTAGTGCAACATATCAATCTTCTGGGAATCTAGAAAAATGGGTTAATGTATATGTTCAATCAAAGAAGATTTTCAAAAAACCAATTACATGGAAAATTCCACAAACCTATAAGCTCTTAAAATTTCGTGACATGAGAAATTCCTTTGCATATTTGAACATAATCAATTTTTAAACAAAAAATACATTTCATATTTCTCACCAAAGTGTCATTTTATCTTTTCTATGAAAGATAATAATTAACTGCATAGATACGAATAATTCAATTTGATATGACAAAGAGGAAAAATGACAGTTATGGAGGTCATTAAAATAGTCATTAAAATTACTCCAAACAACAACTAGATTAGAAAACAATATGTGAATAAATGAATGAGAACATATTCCCAATCAACTGTTGAATTGGTGACAATCTTGATTCATTAATCAAAAAATGTCACAAAGGAATCTGAGAAACCAAGTTCATATTAACACTTTCCTAAGTTTCTTTCCTTTTGAGAGAAAAATTTCGAGCACTGGTTGCACAATCCATTTCCCCAACCTGCATAACAAAATATAATGATATGATCAACTCTTAGGCAGTTTGGGAGAAAATCTTCCTCTAAATGACTAACTTATCAAAATCAAACTAAAAAGAAAAGAAAAGATCAGAATTAAACTAATCTAAGTGAAGCACACTAAGCTAATGTAAACTTAAACTAAGTGGGATGTCATAAAACTTATGATATCATAAAATATTCATCTGTTGTTCATTTAATCAAATATCACAACCTTCTTCCCGAGATATAAGAACTATGTGTTTTTCTTGCAATCTTCCATTTAAAATGAAGGTTAGTGTCATTTATTGTTGAGAGATTTGGATTCTCTAGGCACAATGTGTTGTTCCTGAATTTAGAATCAATCAAATTTAGAAAACAATACCATAAGACTTCAATTCCACCTATCTTCTAAAGATACATGTCCATTACCAATCTCAGTTGTAAAAATATGATTAAAAGAATATCAACATTGCACCTTGTTATAACCCTATAATTTATAGGATCATCTGGTGACTGGAAAATTTTCACTATTGATGCATGTTGTCTTGCAAATAATATTTCATTCCTGCAAATTATTTTCAAAAAGAAAGAAAAAAGAAAAGAAAGAAAAAATAAAAGAAAAGAAAGAAAAAGAAAAAAGGAATAAAAGAGGGCATAAAAGAAAATGGATAAAATTCCCATGCAATAACAATGACTTGATCCATACAGTTTAATCATGGTTAAGTCTCTTTAAATTTATGTTGATAGGTTTAGTGAATAA
>JASDQU010736619.1:29592-40717 GCA_032191745.1 Picea mariana
ACAACTATTCTTGCAATATTTTATTGTATAGTGTTTTGCTTTAGATTTTAGATTTGATATTACTAGTTTACCACACAAAATAATGAAATTAACAAAAAGTGAAATGAAAGAATCCAAGAAAATAAATGTACCATCCACATAATGAACATAAGATGTACCCTGGGAAAACCCAATATGAGAGAAACACAACTAGAAGGTGAAGCCTATGCTTTGCTCTTTCCTTTTGAATTATAAAATGCAAATTCAAAGAAAGTGCACTCACTATGGAGTTTCCATAGACACTATGGCCTATATTGCTACTACAAAGTCTTCTACTTCATATATTTTGCTTCAATATCCCACCTTCAATGCTTTGCTCTATATGCAACAATACCCAATACAATAATAAAGGAATCCCTTCATTTCCTAGTGGCTTAGTGTTTAACATGGCCTAATATCCATTTAGGGTTAGTGGTGTGGTTTTTGCATGCCTCAACCTTTGATGAGGGTTAGGGTTTTTTAACCCTCTAGAATCTTCTTCAAAGTCCACACATGAATAGCTCCCCATGTGTGAGTAATGTGAGCTGACACTGCATCCATTCAATATCATGGTGGTCAACAACATAGGTCAACTTACAACGTGCATAACTTCTACATACAAACTCTTACTAAGGTGATCTTCATGCCTAGGAAATCTCTCGATATGTAGAATAATATCGCAAGACTAAGAACTTTGTTTAGAAAGTTTTGACCCCCAAAATAATCATTTAATATCTCAAATAGGCTCAAAATTTTTATAGACCTCAAATCCCCAAAAACGTATGTGACCCTAAAATGAACCTACAAACCAATAACTCTAATTTTTCTATCCAAAAAATTAAAAATAAATAATAAATTATATAACAATCCATTTCAAATCACATAATATTTCAAATCTACATAACACATTATATTATTTTATTTTAATATATGTTTTTTTTACAATACACTTACATCATAAAAACAATTAATAATTTTAATATATTCTCGTTACTTTAGAAGAAACATCCCATGCGAGAACATGAACTTTAAAAAACATTGTTTTTATGACTATAATATAAAAACAGGGAGGCCACTTAAATCATATTATTGTTGAACTTTCCTTGAACAAGAAACGCGTTCAAAAAGGAAAGCCAAAAACATTTCTTCTTAATTTTACTATATTTAATGTTTTATTACAATATACTTGAAATAATTTTAAATGATTAAAATAAATTAAATATTTTTCTTATTTTATAAGAAATTTTATATATATATATATAGATATATATATTAAAAAATATATTATTACGCCAAAGGGGTTCTTTAAGGAGAGGTTCTCGCTCAATTTTCGTTGTCTGTCGAGGTCCTATACAAGCATTGCATGTGTCAGTGTGGCTCTAACCACTTGTCGATTTCCTCATATACTTCTTACCTTCCTCCACAACCCTGTAGAACAATCGTTTCCCTTATCCTTCCTCTTTTCACTACAGATGTCGGCAACACCGTCTTTGCACCACATCTCTTATATGTTGACAACATCACCTTTGCATCACCTCTCTTAGATGTTGACAACATCGCCCTTCCTCTTTTCATTGCAGATGTTGATAACATTGTGCGATTAATATCAAAGTTTTGAGGTTTTCCGGGTTTCTTTGCAGAGGCATTAACCATTGAGAGCGTCGCAGGAGAGATCTAGGTTGGAAAAACCTGTGATGGGTTCGTCATCTTCTTCTTCGTCGTCCAACCACAATAACAAGAATAAATGGAGCGCATTTTCTAAAGTTCAATTACTGGAGTAATCATGATCAGTTAGAAGATGGGTATGACCATAGAACAACTTATCCCACATAATAGCATAGAAATGCCCAACTTGATGTTCCCTTGCTTTCTCTGACAATGATAGCAAGCCCCTGTAGGCCAGAGGGAGGAGAGAGTCCTTGTTCTCGGCTCCCACGCTCAAGATATGATGTAGGAGCATCACTCCACCTTAGCAAACTCACCAGCACACCAACACGAAAACACCCAATGGAGAAAGGAAGAGAATTAACGCTCCCATTTTTAAATTTGAAATAATCCTATACAGATTTTTGTATTGTAAGGCTGTAAGAGCCAGGCCATACCTTTGTACAGGTAGTGGTTGGGGTTACCTTAAATGGTCACCTATAGCAGGTCCAGATCGTAGTCAGGTCTGGGTAAACATTTATGAAACTTCAATGTAATATATGAGGTTAGGTGAGAGAGAGGACGAGCTCACAGAGCCACTCTTTTGTAAGGAGATATTGTATCAGATTTCATGGGGAGGATGATAGAGAGTCTTAGGAGACTTAGGAGGTCTTAGAAGTTCTGAGAGAGAGCTTGAGAGAACTGGGACTTTGTTACAGTCCAGTTTTTGTAATCATCTGTATAGACACACAAAGATAATAGAAAAGCAGTTTTTCCTGCATATCGTGTGTTTATGTGTATGTATGATTTATATGTTTTTATGCATTTCATGTTTGAATGCGTAACTAGTGAATTATTGCATGAGTTTCAATTGTTTCTCGTCTTTGAGTTTCCGAGTGCAAGGAGTGCACACAGTCCGCAAAGAGTGCGTTGACAGAGGTTTAACCTCAAGGGAAAGCTCAGGAGGGATACCATTGAACCTTCATCGGTAGAAGTGAAAGGAGTGCATGGGAAGAACTCTTTATCAAGTTCAGAGAGAAGTAGTGTTACTGAGAACTCTATCGAGCTCTGCCAAGTGGGCATTGAGCCAGTGCAAGTGTGCACAGAAGAACTCCATGTTGAGTTCAGTAAGAAACAAAGTTACTGAACACTCTGTGACGAAAAGCTCTGCAAGGAGTGCATCAAGCTGAGGAATGCCAGGAGAGTGAGAAGTATTTCTTTCTCAAGAAATCCTTCGGATCTAAGTTTTGACGAAATCCTGAGAACGCAAGGTGTGTGTGGGAGATAGAAATCTTTGAGGAGATCAAGATTAGGAGGGACAACACAAGAAGTGTGTATGAGATGGACTTATTCTAAGTCCGAAAGCTCAGAAGAGATAATGCTTGCAAGAGCGTAAGAGAGACCCAAAGGAGTCGGGTTCGCAGGAGAAAGTCCAAAGGCTGAGAACTTTGGAACACTTGAAAAATCTTCCAAGTCAGGAGAAGGTGGAAGCTCAGGAGGAGGAGCGACATCAACCGTCTGATCGGTTGTAGAGAAGAACCTAGACCATTAGATATATGTCCAGTGAGCAAAGGAATCATAGAAGAAAGAACAGATCCCATCTGTTGGATCTAGCGTGAAGGATCAACAATCGTCTGATCAGAGGAAGGTGGATGAGTCTTAACGCTCGCATGCACAGGAGAGAGAACCTCTCAAGGTTTGAAACTTGAGATTCCTGAAGCATGGAGATTCGAAGGGCTGGAACGAATCTGAATCGTTGGATCTAGAGGGAACACATGTCAACGGGTCAGAAGATCCAAGGGAAGGCGGAGGTTGTAACGTTGAACCACTCGAAGCCCAAAGAGCTGAAGAGCCGAGAGCCATCGATCTGTGAGTGGAAACTTGTTACCAGATCGCGAGCTCTAGGGAAAGTTACACTGGAGTTTCAGTTTGAAAAATGAAATAGCCGAAGCCTGAAGACCTGAAGAGAAGCTAGACCATTAGATCCAAGAGGATGCGTGGTGAAAGATTGTGAACTCTGAGGGAAAGCACTCTAGGAGAACGTGAAGGAGAAATTTGAGATTCGGGATAGCTGAATACCGAACAACCGAAGTGGATGATAGTCGTTGATGGGTTTGGACAGGTGTCACCAGATCGTGAACTATGGAAGGATTCACTCTGGATACTTGCAGTTGTTGAGGTTTGAAATTGCCGAAAGCCGAAGTCCCGAAAACGATGAGAGCCATTGATGCGAAGGTGGACATGCGACATCAGATCACGAGCTCTGAGAAAACTTGTATGGAATCTCTAAGTTGATATTTGAGATTCTCGAAGTCCGGAGATGTGAAGGGATCGCAGTCGTTGATCCAGGAGGGGACATGCATCAAAGGATCAACAGCTCCAGATAAAAGCCACAGGAAAGAAGGAGTTTGACAGTTGAGATTTTCGAAGCCCGGAAATCCGAAACGACGAGAGCTGTCGATGCAGAGGAGGACACACAGCGCCATATATAGAACTCTGAAAGAAAACGGAGGAGAAAAGGTCTAAGGACCCGAAGCGAGAGAACAATTGTTGATCTAGGAGGATACGTGTCAACAAATCTTCCGCTCTAGGAGATACCCAGTTAGCAGAAACAAGAGTTTGAGATTTGAGATCTCAGAAGTCTGGAGTGCTAGAGCAAATCAGAGCCGTCAGATCACCCGAAGTGATTTACAGTCGTCATATAAGGAGAGGAGACGTGGCGAAGATCTAAGCACTCCGAGTAAAATCCCGAAGTGACTTATAGTAGTCAGATCAGGAGGAGACGTGGTGAAGATTTGTGTGTTTCGGGTAAAGACCTGAAATAATCCTAGACCGTCCGATTTAAGAGGACACATGGCAGGATTCTGCGTATTTGAGGAAAAGGAAAAGGAATTGAGAATTGAGATTCCCGAAGGCCAGAGTCGTGGAGGAGATCCTAGACGTAAGTTCATGGAGACAGGTAGCAACAGACTGTTAACTCTGAAAGATTGGAGTAAGGGGGAAAGCGAAGTTTGAGATTTCAAACACCTGAAGTCTGGAGTTGCGAAAGAGATCAAAGTCGTTGATCTATGAGGAGCAGATCTAGTCTGTAGGTTGAAAGGCGCAGATCTAGAGTTTCAATTCAGACGTTATCATCAAGATCATGAGATCGACGATCAAGAAGGATTGCAGGGCCAGGACAAGCTCAGACGTTAACATTCCTTGATCGGGCCACAATTTCAACCACATTTTTTGGCAGGGAGATACATGGTAGCTGAAGGAGGATTGTGGGGTGAAAAGTGGGTTGGTTTGAAACCACTTTTTCCTGCGCCCGAAATCGCGTATTAGCACAAGTTCGCCGCCTAGGGACATATGAAATAAGGGGCTAGAGAAGAGGAGATAACGCCTGTAAATTGAGAAGTGCCCAGAAAAGGGGCCTATGTAAGATTTATCTGGGTTTGATTCAAGATCCCGAAGAGTCGATACAACTCAACATTGGAACGATCTAGAGACCGAGAGGTCGCAAAACCTCGGAAGGGGAGGGGGGATACATAAGGTAGTATCTGAGCTTAGATTGTTTATTTCTATAATGGATTGAAAAGAAAGGATATACTATGATAGGCACCATCAGGTGGTATCAGAGCTTGATTTCATTTGTAGATTTCAGGTGGAAGAGAAAGAAGCGAAAGCCTAATTTTTCTTGCAGACAACATAAAAAGGGTGAGACGATGAAAGGAGATGACCTGATAACATTAGGTGGTATCATAAACAATAGTTTTCCTGTAGACAGCAGGTGAAGGAAACAGAGTACTGATGTTTTGTGAGAAGGTTGTTGCATATGCACAACAACACAAATTTAAACAGTTAGGTGAGTTGTGAGAGAATATGGAGATGCTCTTGGATGAAGAGTAATCCATAGACTTTCCAGGAGGGCAGGTATTGAAGGCCATGGACGTGTTCAAAGAGAAGGCCGCAAGAAGAAATGCAATCCATATATGGATCTGGAGTTCAATCAGATAAGGGCACGAATGGAGAAGCTTACATTTAAAATGCAGCAGGATGCAAAAGCACATTGGGTGTATGAATGGCCCATGAAGAAGAGGGTGAAGTGGCCAATAAAAGAATTGTTGGCTAGAGAACAACAAATATTGATGAGAGTGTGGCTGAGGCATGATGAAAACCTCAGTGACATAGAGGAGGAACTAATTCACATATGTGAACCAAAGACTAGAATAAATCTCAGCGATGAGGAGGAGAAGAGATCAGATGAAGATCTCATAAACTGCCAGGTGGGCGGAAATGGACTTTAAAGTTGCCAGGTGGGTAATGGAAAGATACCAGGTGGAGGTCTCATATACTGCCAGAGGAGCAGTGTGAAAGTTCAGATTTCCAAGTGGGCAATGAGATGGGATCGATTGATCTCATTAACTACCAGGTGGGCAGCAGAAAATTCCCAAATTTCCAGGTGGTTAGGGAGAAGGAGATGAGACTGTCTAAAAGTTTCAAGAGCTCAGAAGTGAGTTCATGTCAGCAAGGAGAGATGATAGATGGAGATTCATGTGGATTTGAAGACCACGTGAATGAATATGATGGAAAGTTAAAAACTTTCACCATCTAGGAGAAGGATAAGAGGAGCATTCTGATTATTGGAGGGATCAAGATATTCCTACCAAACAACCAAGTAGAGGCCAACGAACATGATGAAAGTGTAGCAAAAGAAGAGAGACAACCAGAAGAAACTGTCAAAAGGGAAGAAATGAAGAAGAAACTGATGTCTACCCCAACAGAAGGAGAAGAGCGTTCAGTCAAATTGCTCAAAAGTTTCAGCTAGGAAGTTGAACAGGAGATGACTGCAACACTGAAGCCTGCAGAAGAAGAGGAAACAGATAACATGGAATTTTCTGATCTGTATGTAGAACTGGAAGCCCTAGAGAGGAGGGTAATGGTGCAAAGCTTTCACATCCAATAGGTCAAGTTGGAGACAAATGGAGGAGCATACCAGCTAGAGGGACAATTGGAGGGAGTTGGAGATATGCCAACACAAGAAGAGCTGACAAAAGCTAATTTGTCAGAAGAAGAAGACGAGAAGAAACTTGATGATGAGACTATGGAATTGAAGTTTGCAACAGAGTGGAAACTCAATGCCACAAGGGGAGAAGAAAATGATATGGGAGAGCAAGATGATCCACACACTGATAAGGGAGAAAAGTTGCAGCCGAGAAGACTTCGTAGGAAGAGCCAACCACTGGAGCAGCTGGACAGAGTAATAGAAGAGATCAGGAAGTTGATGTTGAGGTCAGTAGAAGCAGCCAACAAAAGGGAGATGAACAAAATAAAACCTACCATAGCAGCAGGGAAGAAACATAAGAAGATGCAAAAGCAGTAGTAGCAATAACATAGCTGGAGAGGAGCAAGAGGACAACTCCAGAAGAGAATTTGGGATCCAGGAGGATCTCAACACTAGAGAAGAGGAGCTCATGAGCATGAGCTCATGTTTTTCCTAGCAGGGGAGTATGATGCAGGAGAATCGCTCCACTTTAGAAAACGCACCAACATGCCAACACTCAAACACACAATGGAGAAAGGGAGAGGCATCAATGCACCCATTTTTAAATTTGAAATAATCCTATACGGATTTTTGTGTTGTAAGGATGTAAGAGCCAAGCCATACCTTTATATAGGTAGTGGTTGGGGTTACCTTAAATGGTCTCCTATAGCAGGTCCAGATCGTAGTCAATTCTGGGTAAACATTTATGAAACTTCATTGTAATAGATGAGGTTAGGTGAGAGAGAGGATGACCTTGCAGAGTTGTTCTTTTGTAAGGAGATATTGTATCAGATTTCATGGGGAGTATGATAGAGAGTCTTAGGAGACTCGGGAGGTCTTAGAAGTTCTGAGAGAGAGCTTGAGAGAACTGGGACTTTGTTATAGTCCATTTTTTGTAATCATTTGTATAGACACACAGAGATAATAGAAAAGAAGTTTTTCCTGCATATCGTGTGTTTATGTGTATGTATGATTTATATGTTTTTATGCATTTCATGTTTGAATGAATAACTGGTGAAGTATTGCATGAGTTTCAATTGTTTTTTGTCTTTGAGTTTCCAAGTGCAAGGAGTGTACACATTCTGCAAAGAGTGCGTTGATAGAGGTTTAACCTCAAGGGAAATATCAGGAGGGAAATCGTTGAACCTTCATCATTAGAAGTGCAAGGAGTGCATGGGAAGAACTCTTTATTGAGTTCAGAGAAAAGTGAAGTTACTGAGAACTCTATCGAGCTCTTCCAGGTGGGCATTGAGCCAGTGCAAGTGTGCACAAAAGAACTTCGTGTTGAGTTCGGTAAGAAACATAGTTACTGAACACTCTGTGAGGAAACTCTTTGCAAGGAGTGCATCGAGTAGAAGAATTCTAGGAGGGTGAGAAGTATTTCTTGTTTAAGAAATCCTTCGGATCTAAGTTTTGAAGAAATTCTGATAACGCAAGGTGTGTGTGGGAGATCGAAATCTTCGAGGAGATCAATATCAGGAGGGATAACGTAAGAAGTGCATATGAGACAGACTTATTCTAAGTCCAAAAGCTTAGAAGAGATAATGCTTGCAAGAGAGTAAGCGAGACCTAAAGGAGTCGGGTTCGTAGGAGAAATTCCAAAGGCCGAGAACTTTGGAACACTTGAAAAATCTTCCAAGTCAGGAGAAGGTGGAAGCTCAGGAGGAGGAGTGACAACAACCGTATGATCAGTTGTAGAGAAGAACCTGGACCGTTATATCTACATCCAGTGAGCGAAGGAAGTATATATATATATATCATGAACAATTCAAATAACAACTATAACATATCTGGTCCGGCCGATGGGATAATCTGCATATCTACAACAGTAGTGGAGGCCTGGTCTGTAGTAGAAGATGATAAATGGTCAGGAGCAAGTGTTTGGTCGACTCTTTGACCAGAAATAAGTGGTGGAGGAATAGGTATTGATGCCTACTCATCTAGGTGATGTGAAAGAGGAGGATGAAGAATAGGCCCTTCCTTCTCATCTAGGTGAGGTGAAAGAGGAAGATGAGGAATAGGTCCTTCCTACTCATATAGGTGAGGTGAAAGAGGAAGAGGAGGAATATGTGTCGCCTGCTCATGATATGAGTGAGGTGAAGGAGGAGGAGGAGGAGGAGGAGGAGGATGTGGAGAAGGATCATGGCCACCCTCATCAATTGATGGTGTACTGGACGAACTAGCCGTACTAGAAGGGGAGTTATGCCTATCATCGGGAGCCCTCCTCATTTCTAGTAGCCTGGTACCTCTAACGATATGACGCATAAGAGGCATCATATCACGCAACATCTCCCTCCAAAGATCCAAGAGAATAGGATCTTCCCTGGTGTCTCTTATCAACACAGGGAGAACTCCCACCTCAGCCAAAAGTGCAAAGAGTTAGTCACCCAACTCCAACATGAATCTAGTATCTAGCCTAGGACGCATGTTGTTGGGTATCTACACCCAAGGACCCTGACCCACAATGACCTCATTCATCATCTCCTCATTGTCATCTACTGGGGGAGGAGGCACGTCCCCAATGAAAGTGTCAATATTTGCAAAAGATATAGTACACAACAATAATTACAAAGTTTCATTAAACAATTTAATAAAACAAGTTAAAGAACGTGTTAGAATTAATTTTATTCTAATTAACTAAGACAATAAAATGAAACTAGATTAATTTAAACAAAACACTAATATTATTTCTATCATCTGGTGGCTCATCTGGTGTGAAGAGGATGTTCATACATTGTAGAAATGACCAAGTAGATCTTAACTAACTCCTAAGAGAACATGGTATCTTGAGTTCAAGTCTCTCTTTTTGTTACTTTTTTTGAAAAAGTTCATGCTCAATTGTAAAGTGTATTTCACTTCAAGTATAAAAGTGAATTACTATAAGTAGCTTTAATATTTTATTTTAGAGTTATTTATTTTGCATGCGGCTTTTCTTTCATAAAGTAACTTCATTGTAAAAGTGATCCCCACTTCTCTTTATAAAAGTGGGTCACTTCATAAAGAAAATTACACGACCACGTGGTCCTTTGGTTACCGTTTATGCCTTTTTTTAAAAGGGCATAATTTTCACATCCGAAGTCCTTTTTTAGTGCCATTTTTTTTAAAAACTGCCTATTTTTTCGAGATATTTCCATCCAGATCATCAGTTTCAGTTTTTAAATCCATATTATCTACATATTTAATATGGATTATTCCATTAATCATTTTCTTACCAACACCAACTACTTCCAATGGAAATCTCATATGGAGGATTTATTAAGAAGTAAAGGCTTGTACCGAATTACCTTGGGAAAGGAAAAACAACCCACTTATGCTGATAAGAAAGTAAAATGGGCTAATAGGAGTGACAAAGCACGTGGAATAATCAGAATGTCCATCTTTGCTGATTTAAGGTTCCACCTTAAAGAAATTGATGACCTCGATGAAGCTTGGGAAAAGATTGAATCTGTGTTTGGTAAAATCAATATTATTCAAGCACAACAGTTAGAAAATCAAGTGTTGACTTTAAGTCCAAGTGTTTTTTCTTGCATTGGAGACTATCTATCTAAGTTTAAAACACTCATAATTTTATGTGAAGAATGTGAGATAAAGATGGAGGAAGAGCGTTGCATCTATCTTATTCTTTCTAATCCAAGTAGTGCATATTCTGTGTTTGTATCTACCTTTTATGCCATGAGAGAGGCTCTAGGGAAATCTTATCAAAAACCCACTCTTGAGTCCTTTTGTTCTTCTTTGATTAGAGAGGAAGATAAGCTTGTACAACTTGGAGTGATCAGCACTGTAGGTACCTCCAACAAAGCCTTAGTTGCCCAACAGAAAGATAAACCCAAGAATCTCAAGAAGAAACATCCTCACTACAACAACATGCAACATAAGGGTCCCAAACCCACTCAGATAGATTCATCTCCTACTGGTGAAAAAGGAACCAAATATAAAAATAAGAAGACTGACATACATTGCAACTTTTGCGTTAAAGATTGTCATGATGAGTCCAAATGTTTCAAGAAGATGGAAACTCTAGAAGCAACAATGAAGAAGCACAACATCACTATTGATTCTACTTCTTCTTCTTCTTCTCATCAACATGCCCTTTCTCCTTCAATACAACCTCTACTTCTTCTTCTGATGAGTGGCTTATTGATTCTGGAGCATCTTATCATATGGCTAAGGATAAAGCCATATTTTCTGCTCTAAATGAATGTAACACTAAGAAAATGTTTGTTGGTGATGATATATCTCTTAGTGTTGTGGGATATGGAATAGTTCAAGTAGACAATGGTCATTTTAATGATGTATTATGTGTTCCAAGTCTTTCTTGCAACCTTTTATCAATATATCAAATCACTCATTCAGGTGAAGGTAAAACCATAGATTTTTCACCTCACCAAGTTGTAATCAAGGATCTAAAAGATCCTAAGAATGTTCTTGCAACTGGAA
>JASDQU010736619.1:40767-56863 GCA_032191745.1 Picea mariana
CTCATCTAGGTGAGGTGAAAGAGGAGGATGAGGAATAGGTCCTTCCTACTCATATAGGTGAGGTGAAAGAGGAGGAGGAGGAATATGTGTCGCCTGCTCATGATATGAGTGAGGTGAAGGAGGAGGAGGAGGATGTGGAGAAGGATCATGGCCACCCTCATCAATCGATGGTGTACTGGATGAACTAGTCGTACTAGAAGGGGAGCTATGCTTATCATTGGGAGCCCTCCTCATTGCTAGTAGCCTGGTACCTCTAACGATATGATGCATAAGAGGCATCATATAACACAACATTTCCCTCCAAAGATCCAAGAGAATAGGATCTTCTCTGATGTCTCTCATCAGCACAGGGAGAACTCCCACCTCAGTGAAAAGTGCAAAGAGTTAGTCACCCAACTCCAACATGAATCTAGTATCTGGCCTAGGATGCATGTTGTTGGGTATCTGCACCCAAGGACCCTGACCCACAATGACCTCATTCATCATCTCCTCATCGTCATCTACCGGGGGAGGAGGCATGTCCCCAATGAAAGTGTCAATATTTTCAAAAGATATAGTACACAACAATAATTACAAAGTTTCATTAAACAATTTAATAAAACAAGTTAAAGAACGTGTTAGAATTAATTTTATTCTAATTAACTAAGACAATAAAATGAAACTAGATTAATTTAAACAAAACACTAATATTATTTCTATCATCTGGTGGCTCATCTGGTGTGAAGAGGATGTTCATACATCGTAGAAATGACCAAGTAGATATTAACTAACTCCTAAGAGAACATGGTATCTTCAGTTCAAGTCTCTCTTTTTGTTACTTTTTTTTAAAAAGCTCATGCTCAATTGTAAAGTGTATTTCACTTCAAGTATAAAAGTGAATCACTATAAGTAGCTTTAATATTTTATTTTAGAGTTATTTATTTTGCATGCGGCTTTTCTTTCATAAAGTAACTTCATTGTAAAAGTGATCCCCACTTCTCTTTATAAAAGTGGGTCACTTCATAAAGAAAATTACACCACCACGTGGTCCTTTGGTTACCGTTTATGCCTTTTATTAAAAGGGCATAACTTCCACATCCAAAGTCCTTTTTTAGTGTCATTTTTTTTTAAAACCACCTATTTTTTCGAGATATTTCCATCCAAATCATCAGTTTTAGTTTTTAAATCCATATTATCTACATATTTAATATGGCTTCTTCCAGTAATCATTTTCTTACCAACAACAACTACTTCCAATGGAAATCTCATATGGAGGATTTATTAAGAAGTAAAGGCTTGTATCGGATTATCTTGGGAAAGGAAAAACAACCCACTTATGCTGATAAGAAGGTAAAATGGGCTAATAGGAGTGACAAAGCATGTGGACTAATCAGAATGTCCATCTTTCCTGATTTAAGGTTCCACCTTAAATAAATTGATGACCTTGATGAAGCTTGGGAAAAGATTGAATCTGTGTTTGGTAAAATCAATATTATTCAAGCACAACAGTTAGAAAATCAAGTGTTGACTTTAAGTCCAAGTGTTTTTTCTTGCATTGGAGACTATTTATCTAAGTTTAAAACAATCAGAATTTTATGTGAAGAATGTGAAATAAAGATGGAGGAAGAGCATTGCATCTATCTTATTCTTTCTAAGCCAAGTAGTGCATATTTTGTTTTTGTATCTACCTTTTATTCCATGAGAGAGGCTCTAGGGAAAGCTTATCAAAAACCCACGCTTGAGTCCTTTTGTTCTGCTTTGATTATAGAGGAAGATAAGCTTGTACAACTTGGAGTGATCAACACTGCAGGTACCTCCAACAAAGCCTTAGTCGCCCAACAGAAAGATAAACCCAAGAATCTCAAGAAGAAATATCCTCGCTACAACAACATGCAACATAAGGGTCCCAAACCCACTCAGATAGATTCATCTCCTACTGGTGAAAAAGGAACCAAATATAAAAATAAGAAGACTGAAATACATTGCAACTTTTGCATTAAATATTGTCATGATGAGTCCAAATGTTTCAAGAAGATGGCATCTTTAGAAGCAACAATGAAGAAGCACAACATCAATATTGATTCTACTTCTTCTTCTTCTTCTCATCGACATGCCCTTTATCCTTCTAGTTTCTCCTTCAATACAACCTCTACTTCTTCTTCTGATGAGTGGCTTATTGATTCTGGAGCATCTTATTGTATGGCTAAGGATAAAGCCATATTTTCTGCTCTAAATGAATGTAACACTAAGAAAATGTTTGTTGGTGATGATAGATCTCTTAGTGTTGTGGGATCTAGAATAGTTCAAGTAGACAATGGTCATTTCAATGATGTATTATGTGTTCCAAGTCTTTCTTGCAACCTTCTATCAGTATATCAAATCACTCATTCAGGTGAAGGTAAAACCATAGATTTTTCACCTCACCAAGTTGTAATCAAAGATCTAAAAGATCCTAAGCATGTTCTTGCAACTGGAATTGTTGATGATATTACCAGGTTGTATAATTTTGAAACTTTGGGCCATCATATTTTTCATCAGTTTTTGTTGCTCATAGAGATGACTTGAGCAAACTTTGGCATGAGCGGTTTGGTCATCTAAACTATCGCTCATTGCAACAACTATATAATCAACAGATGGTGACTAGAATTCCTCTTGTTTCATGCAGAGATGGTGTTTGTGTCGGTTGTGTTCTCGACAAACATCATCTGGACAATTTTGACAAATGTGCCTCTTGGCACGCCTCGGGCCCTTTGCAGCTTGTTCACAGTGACTTGTGTGGTCCACTTTCTACTCCTTATTTTTATGGGTGCAAGTATTTCTTAACTTTCATTCATTATTTTTCCAGACGTACTTGGGTTTACTTCTTAAAACTTAAGAGCAAAGTTTTTGACAAGTTTTTGGCCTACAAGGCCCTTGTAGAAAAGCAATCTGGACATCAAATTCAAAGGTTAAGAACAGANGTGAATATGTGAACAATAATTTTACAAGTTACTGCACTACACAGAGCATCCAAATGCAACACACTGTTCCATATACACCACAACAAAATGGTGTTGCTGAGAGAAAGAACCGCATATTAAAATAAATAGCTAATTGTATGATCCAATCTAAGGGATTAAATATAGAGTATTGGGTGGAAGCCATCAACTGTTCAAAATACATAGTAAATCGTACTCCCACAAAGGCTCTTAAACGTATAACACCGGAAGAAGCTTGGACTAAAATTAAATTAGATGTAAATGGGTCTACAGAACTAAGTATGCATCAGATGGAAGTGTTGACAGACACAAGACTTGGTTAGTTGCCAAAGGATTTTCCCAAGTTTAAGGAATTGACTATAATGAAACCTTTTCCTCTGTAGCCAAGATGAATTCCATCCACCTTGTTCTTGCCCTTGTTGCCTCACATAAATGGGAGGCCAATCAGATGGATGTTAAATACACCTTCTTGCATGGAGATTCGCAAGAAGAAATCTACATGGAACAACCTCCTGGATATCTCCATAATGAATCTAGCCTTGTTTGTCACCTTAAGAAATCTCTTTATGGTCTTAAGAAAGCTCCACGAGCTTGGTATGCCAAAATGGACATTTTTCTTATTGACACTAGATTCTCTAGATGTGATTTTGATCCTAATGTCTATACCAAGAAAGTAGGAAGCCATATCATCATCCTTGTCCTTTATGTTGATGACCTTATCCTTACTGGTAGTGACTCAAAACTTTTAAACCATGTGAAAATCAGCCTTAAGAAGAAATTTGAAATGATAGACTTAGGCTTTTTGCACTATTTCCTTGGCCTCCAAGTTTTTCAAACCAATGAAAGAATTTTTATTTCCCGGTCTAAGTATGCTTGTGACCTTCTTCGTCACTTTCACATGGACAATTTTAAACCAACCCCTTCTCCCTTCCAGTATGGAGTCAATCTTACTTCCACCTGTACTTCTCCCGAAGTTGATGCGACTCTGTACCGTCAGTTAGTTGGTAGCCTCTTATACTTGACTCATACTCATCCTGATCTTTCCTTTGTTGTTGGTCTTGCTGCCCGGTATATGCAAACACCCCATGAAAGCCATTGGAAAGAAACTAAAAGGAAACTTCGTTATGTCCGTGGTATAGTTCAGTTCGGGATACATTACAGTTCAGGGGGGACTCCTTTATTGGTTGGTTTCACTGACTCAGATTGGGATGATGACCCTGATGATCGGAAGTCTACTGCAAGTTATGTTTTCATCCTTGGTTCAGGACCTGTCACTTGGGTCTGTAAGAAACAATAGGCTATTTCACTTTCTTCAGCAGAAGCAGAGCATCAAGTAGCAGTAAATGCAAGTCAAGAAGCCTTGTTGCTTCAACATATCCTTTCAGAGTTTGGATTCCAGCAACATCATCCGACCAACCTTTGGTGCGATAATCAGAGTGCCATAAAGATCGCCAAAGACCCATTTCAACATCAGTGCAACAAACACATCGAGCTACATATTCACTTCATCAGAAATCTCATTCATGATCAAGTTATTGAAGTGATATTTTTCCCTACAGAAGATCAAGTTGCAAACATTTTCACAAAGTCTCTTACAGAAGCGAAGTTTTCCAAACTTCAATCTATGTTAGGAGTTCAGAAAGTTGTCATCAAGGGGGGATAGGCTCTAATGCCTCCTTCCTCCTCCTATTGTGTCAATATTGTAAATACTTCAATCCTATCCCAAGTTGTTCTTAAGGGGGGATGTTAGGATATTTAGACANTCTACTTGGTCTAATGTGTCGTTAGGTAAAAGTGTGTTTGTTTAGTATGCATTAGTATGCATTTGTAGTTAGGAAATCCGACGGTCACGATATGTTCCCGACATAGAGTGATTCGATGGTTCATATTCTCCTCGATCTTAATGACCATTGATCCATGGCTTAACACCTGATTGGTCCATGATCTCTATTTAAATATCATGGAGGGTCATTTGTTGATGATCGACTGTGAGAAACTCTCTTGTAAAATCTATCTGTAATGTTTTTCTTTTGCATTAATAAACTGCTCGAAGTGCTCACGTTGGTTGGGGTCGTGGATGCTTCCCTGTAGGGGTTTTACCACGTCAAATCATCAGTGTGTTGATATTTGATCTGGTTGTGTGAGTGGTTACTGAAGGTGTTCTTCCTCCGTTGGAATACCTATGTTATCGAACATGGTATCAGAGCCTGTTTGAAGACTCGCTCCTATTGTAGATCGAGATCATGAAGCCAAGTTGAATCATCTCCATTTTCTTCCATTTCCATACATTTATGGTCCGAGAGGACTATTCCGTTGCATCTGTAGCACTCGTTTCGGTTAGGAACACTTTTAGTTTCACTCAAAAAGGTTTATGTTTTCCCAAGATACAACCATTTCAGTCAGATTCGGAGGTATAAAGCCTGAGTACACCATTTTTAAATTTTTGTAGAATATTATTTTGGTTTTATTTCAGTTTTATATTATTTGTTTATGGGTTGCTACTCTTTTAGATTTTCATATTCTCTTTGCCTCATGCCCTATGTGATTTCGACAAATCAGAAACAGATAGGAAAAGGTGCATTTTTTGGGTAAGCTAACCGAGATCTAACTCTTGTTGTCATCGAGAAGCAAAAAATTTTTCTTGTGTGAAAAGATTTTTTTTTAGCACGCTCTCCAAGGTCGTCTTCAACAACAACAATAACAAAACCACCACCCCCAATCCAAATTTTAAAATGGTGAAGTACTGGTGTGCACTGGTGCGTCGGTATACTCTAGAGCGCACCAACGTATATTTTTTGAAATAATCCTACAATGGTGCATAAATTTTTTTATTTAACCATGCCATGGTGCACTCTATTATTAGAGGCACTGGTGCATCCGATTTTAACAAGCGCACCAAATTATATGTTTTTTAAATAACCCTATCACAGTGCATCCGTTTAGAGCATGTGTGTTAATCGATGCGTCAATATACCACATAGCGCACTGGAGTATATTTTTCAAAATAATCCTACGATGTTGCGTATTTTTTTTTATTTAATCATGTCACAGTGCGGTTATTAATGCAACGTCCTGATGCATTGGAATGTTATAGACACATCAACGTAGTTTCTTTTAAATATACGCACCGTTATGCTTTAAAAGTTATCGAAATTTTTATTTTCCAGTAATATAGATTACAATTTTTCTAGACTGAGCATGTTGTAGACTCAAGGATTTAGTGAATTCCCAACTATATTATAAACGAGCAATGATTATAGTTTAGGATTTTGAGAGACAGTTATGATCATTGACGATGAGATCAAGGTTATGATCATTGACGACGAGATCACGCAGGTTAGGATCATTGACGACAAGATCACGTAGGTTATGATCATTGACGGTGAGATCACGTAGTTTATAATCATTGATGACGAGATCACGAAAGTTATGATCATGGATAGCGAGATCATGCAGGTTATGATCATTGATGATCATGCAAGATGGTTATGATCATTGACGGAGAGATCACACAAGTTTATAATCATTGAAGATCATGATGGCGATATGGGAAGGGCGATCCAGACAGTAGTAGGTACCCATGGTGCAAGATTCATGTCATGGACATCATGGTAATAAGAACTCAAATTGTCATCATAATCACACACAATTGTGAATTAGCAACCAATACAGATTATAATTTTGCTAGACAACACGTTATTTTGGAGTTCACCAAATACTTGAGTCTACAACATGTTTCATATGATTATAGATTAGAATTTTGAGAGACTACCTATACCTTAGACTCAAGTCTTTATAGTTGAAATACCTATACTTTAGACTCAAGTCTTTACAGTTGAAATGCCTATACTTTAGACTCAAGTCTTTACAGTTAAAATGCAGACAAAAAAATTCATAGAAACGCCCAGGAAACAAATCTCTCTCCCTCTCCCTCGCCTCCCAATCTCGTACAACATTGTACAGGTCAACCCTCTGCTCCTGTTGTTGTTGCTACTCTCTCGGCTGACGTCTCACCATGATTAAGAATATGGCTGATAATTTTTTTTAATTTAACCTTACCATGGTGCGCCATCGTTTGGGAGAAACCATATGCACCTATGCAATTGTTTAAGTAGTGCACCATCGTATATAAAAATTTTAAAAATAACACTACCACGGTGTGCAATGTTTAAGAGAAACTGTGCGGCCCGGTGCGTCATTATTTATGTAGCGCACCAGAGTATTTTTTTTGTTTGAAATAACCCTACTACGATGTGTTAGTTTTGCAGGCACCGGTACATCAGTTGTATAAAATGCACCGATGCGTTATATATTTATAAACACACCATACAAAAACCTTCGCCCACTCGCCTACGCTAGTATCCTCTGCTATAAACGAATTTTTGGGCTATTTTAATAAGGGCATCCTCAAAAACCTCTGCTACAGGGTGTTTTCATTGTAGTGTCAATGATAGTGTCAATGACAGGAATGGGAAACTTATCTTTGATGGTTAGTTTATTTAGGGAACGAAAATCAGGGCACATGCGCCAGGTACCTTCTTTGTTTAAAACCATCACCACTGGTGAAGAATATGGGTTGGTACTAGGGAAAATTACCCTCACCTCCAGTAATTCATGTACCATCTTTTCTATTTCATTTTTCTAATCAAATGGATATCTATAGGGACGTACATTGGGAGGTTGACTGCCCAGAAGGATAGGTATGCTATGATCATGCTCACCTATGGAGGGAGGTAAGGTTGTGGGAACCTCAAAGACCTTAGGGTACTTTTTCAAGATGAGTTGCGGGCTAGGAGGAACTACCTGAGAGGCCTGCTCAGTGACCTGAATGGCATTAAATTGGGCAATCACACCATGATGGCCTTTCTTCAATAGTTTTTCCATCTTGTGAGAGCTGATGATTTCAGGAGAGCCCACTTGGAGACCTTGGAGGGTATAGGGATGAGCATATTGGGTGAAGCTCATATATAATTCTTGATAATCCATTGTAATTGGTCACAGAGTGTGAATCCATTCCACTCCTGATACAATATCACAACCACCCATGGAAATAGAGAGCATATGGGTTTTCAGAGTATAATCACATGTTTGGAGTTTGACATTCTCACAGTAGCCCCCACACTTCATAGTACCACCATTAGCAATGAGGATTTGAAAATTAGAAATAGGGTGGACAAAGCAATGGATCTCATCAAAAAGCCTGCGATGAATAAAATTATGGGTGCTACCACTATCAATCAACACCATGGTTGGTCGATGTTTGATGTATCCCTTGATCTTTAATGTCTGCGGGGCCAAAATACTTGAGAGTGCATGAAGCGATATGACAGGTTCCTCTAGTTCCATAGGGGTTACAAATGGATCTTCATCGTGATCACTTGGTGGAGCCTCATCTGGGTCAGGAGCCTCATCTGATGGGATGTCTTCATAAGGAGACGAAGTGGATGCATCAATCTGGAAGAATTTTTTTTATCGACATTTATGCCCTGGCGAATACTTTTCATCACAATAGTAGCAAAGTCCTTACTTGCGATGTTTTGTCATTTCTATTGGAGATACCGTTTGGACCTTCAATGTTTGTGTTGGAGCTGGGTGAGCCCCGAGGCGAGGACGGGTGAGAGCTAGAGCCTTCATGGGTGGGGCCTAAATGATGGTCTCTCCTTCCGTTGCTAATTGACATGCCTGCAACCAGGTAGTAGGATGATGCATGCTCACATGAGCCCAGATGGCTTCCTTTAAGCCACTGATAAAACATTCAAGGTAAAATGCATCAGATGAGCCCTCAGTCTTGATAGGCAACTGTTCAAAGGTCATGATGAAATCTGTGACTGATCCAGTTTGGCGCAACTTGGTGAGCCTACCCAAAAAATGGGATTCCCTATTAAAACGGGCACAAATTGCTTTAGTGAACATGTTCCAAGTGGGTATTCCCAAATAACATTTCTTATGCCATTGCCACCACTGCCATCGTTCTTGATCCGGGTACAAAACCCTTACATGGAGTTTGGTCTCATCATCCCAAATATTATGGAGGGAGAATTATTGTTCCATTTGAAAGACCCACCTTGCTAGGTTGGATCCATCAAATTTATGCATGTCAACTTTGGGCACCTTATTCCAAGAGTCTGGAGAACCCCAAGGGGAGTAGAAGGAATGAGTATGCTCATAATGGGAATGTTGAGGGTCCTTTGCATTGGTATCTACCTACTTACCTTTTGTGAATGGTTGCATGGCTTCACGAATAACTACTTGGAATTCTGCATGGAGGGAGTCTTTGACTTTTGCTTGTATGGTAGCGAGGATGGATTCCATTTTCATTTCTGATCTAAATATCCTAGTCTCCTAGTCTTCTTGGGTCTGAGCTTAGGTGGTTTAGGTGTTGGGATAGAAATTGGGGCACAAAAAAAGTGAGATGTATCAGGGTGATCAGGACAAAGAGAGGAGTCCAATGGGATACGTTTCAAATGAGGGTGTCTCAGAAAGGGGTGGGACCGCATAGAAAACAAAGGAGGCTATAGCTCTCTTATATATGTACGGGGTCCAACAGTAGTACTCGGCCCAATATCTTAGGACACCAACTAAGGAGGCTAGAACGTACCCTTAGTCGTACTACCCGACTACCCAGGTACTAGAGAGTCTCTTCTCGAGTGTTGTTCTCAGTGACACTATAGTAGTCAGGTGGCCGATCAATTTATGTAATATCCCTGATCCCGCTGATCAAGATATTTTTTACTGATTTATTGTTCTATCTTGCAGATTTTATACAATGGGGGTTTCTGGATGTGTTTCAGTTGTATGTTTGAGATCTTGATGGTTATTGCATGTGCATGTTGGTTATTGCATGTGCATGTTTCATATTTATGGTTTAAATAACATATAAAGGATGCATGCATAAGTAAAGAACATCAACTACCCAATATCATGTATTATATCACTCAAGCATGGAAATACAATAGCCTACTGGAAATATAGAATATAAACGTCAGCTAGATATCATGGATCATCACTAGAATACAAGCAAGTAGCATAAAAATACCCGTGATCAGAAGATGGTAGCAGATCTGATGCATGCATGGATAGATCGACAAAAATATGTGATTCCGGAGAAGTACGGTAACCGCTACCAGCTGGAAAACTCATCCGGAAGGATAGACCATCGGAATGTGCTGGAAACTGCTCCAATAGAAGTGCCCTAGCCTCTAGACTGAAATGGATGAGTGTCGGATCTCGGATCGGGTCTCTAAGGCATTGGATCTAGACCCCTGGGGGGGTTTGCGCGCCTCCTGGGACACTGGATGCACTCCAAAGGATTCCACCAATGGAATCTACTGCTATAGGGCTCAAAACGATCATCTTACCAAATGCGGAACTGGGTCGGAAGGATTTTCCTGGATCTGCTCTTATGCTCTGCATGAAACCCCAAATATCTGTCCGAAGGAGTTGCACCCTAAATGGTTGGATGAGGCGATCTGCAAGATTCCAAAGTCAGAATCTGATGATAGATGGTTCAATAGAAGCGCCTTGTCTAGATCTCAAATGGGTTGGAAGGATTTGCCCGAATTTGCTCTTATACTCTGCATGCAACCCCAAATATATGTCTGGAAGAGTTGCGCCCTAAATGGTTGGATGAGGCGATCTGCAAGATTCCACCGTCAAAATCTGACGATAGATGGCTCAATAGAAGTGCCCTGACTAGATCTCAAATGGGTCGGAAGGAAACTGCAATCTGGACACGGACCTCGTGCAGCTCTCCAAACCCTCAAACTGGCTTGTGCCCTCACTGGCTGAGTTGCGCACTCTGCAATGGATACTCCTGAAAAGTACGGTGAAATACCTGGATGGTATCTCCGATGGGCTAGGGTGTGTCTCTCAACACCGAAACCGATCAATGGTGGTGGTTTCCTCCATAAATCCACAAAACAATAAGGTCGACTCTCTTCCTCCTCTGGGAACTCTCAACATCAAATCATAATAATGCATAATGAATTAGGTTTCTTTACCCTTCCTTTATAGCTTTCCGAAACCCTAGTTCGTTGTTGACCTTTTCCCTCCAAGTGAATTTTACTTTATTTTATTATTCCTTG
The DNA here is from genome assembly GCA_032191745.1 of Picea mariana. Taxonomy (NCBI): domain Eukaryota; kingdom Viridiplantae; phylum Streptophyta; class Pinopsida; order Pinales; family Pinaceae; genus Picea; species Picea mariana. The sequence goes on from JASDQU010736619.1 coordinate 51,809, forward strand.
ATTAAATCACTTAATTAATTAATTAATTAACCATTTTACCTCTAAAAAGTGATTTATCCATCCTGATGGCTTCTCCGGCCACTGAAAATCACTTTTCATCATCTTATCCTTTAGTGCTCTTCCTCCCGATTCCGATGAGCTATTACACTAAGAGGTTTCTCCAAGTAATATGCCCATTATGACCTTCTTAATGAATTTAATTAAGATATGACCCATAATAACTCAAAATTACGGAAATTGTCAGAATGCAACGAAACCAAAGCCTAGTTGTGCGGAATGGATACTGATGATGATCGATGCAAGTCGGGCCCAAATAAACCCCTCAATATCTCCCAAACTCTCTGTCACCCCTATCTGGCTACTCGAGTAGGCATAACACTCTGAAATGTTGTAATGTTATAATGTCCCAAAATGGGAACATTACAGTTTATCTATGGAGGGCTTCATAATTCCTAGGATGATCTGTATACAGGTGTTGTCTGATGCGCTGCCACTCAAATGGGTACCAACAAGGGTTACAAGGGTGACCAACAAATGTGCACTTAAGAACCACTTGTATTTTCTGCATGTATTACTCCCCGACAACGAGTTTATGCTTGTAACGAAAGATCTCTATAGCTTAAAGACGTCAGAATACATCTCTACCCTGAAAAATTTTTACCCCACAAGTCTTGCTTGGGAAAGAACTCTGATACCACTTGCAATATTCAAGATGTACTATAAAATGTAGAACACAAATATTTAGTAAGCAATGGTAGAACAACAATGATATATCTAGACAATACCTGAATAATACCATAATAACACCAGAAAGAACACCTTTATTAATGATAGCAATGTTCACTTGCCTCTTCGAGAGGGAAACTTCTAGAGGAAGATCTTTCTAGAAGAGGAAGCTTCTATTATATCTTCAAGTACATTGACTTAATCTCCTTTATTTATTAGGCCGTATTAACTATTGCCGACCTTTATTGCATAGAAAACATATCCTACTAACTAATGACCCAAGGAGAGGGGTTAGGATTGGATCCTAACAGTATTTCATTTCGTTCCATTTATAAATGCGGATCAATACTACTAATACTGAAAGTTAATTTCTTAGAAATATTAATTTTGACTACAACTATTAGTTACCTAAATTCAGCGCTTTCTTCAAAATTAGATATATACAATAGAATCCCTTTAGTTCCAAAAACTACTTTTTTAGAAAATATGTGTTCATCATATCAATTTGTCATAATGGTTCCTCCTTGTGATTCTTCTCTATTAAACACTTTTTTTCACATCAATTGCTTAATTGATTTCCTTATTTAACATTATTAAAAAGAAATGGGATAAGGGTCATCCAACCTTTCACCATCTATTAGAATAATTCACAAAAGCTTCTCCATGCTATTTGTAATCATTAATGAAGTTCTATGATCTGTAGATATAACAACATTAGAAGTAGAATGGAAAAGAGTTAGACCAATCCTTCTTCACTTATATGATCTTTGTCATGTCAATCATCATACTTATTCATTTATTTAATATGATTAAAAGGGAAAATGAGAATTGCTAATCTACTTACATGTCAATCATCATACTTATTCCTTTATTTAATGTGATTAAAAGGGAAAATGAGAATTGCTAGTCTACTTACATGTAGTCAAGTTTTTTTCCAAGCCTATATGGTTTATGGTTTGGATGCTTGAGATCAATGAAAAGACCATATTGCATCCTTGAAATTTTAAATATAAACTCATATTTTATTGAAAATTGAAATCAATTATGAAAAAATGATGCACTTTGTATGGGCGCATAACTATAAATATGATATGTTAAGGTAGATCTCTTTTAAATATAGTGAGATAACTGTTAATTGAAATGTTTTACGGAAAATTGTATATTGTTCTCATATGTCTTTATCTAAAAATGATTGATAACATTAATCTATAACAATTTATTTACACTCAAAAGTGTTGAGTAGTTTCCATTATATGTTATATTCGTTATATTTGTTTTAACTTTTGAGTAGTTTCTATTATATGTTATATTTGTTTTAGTATTGATAGAGTAGAGTAATTATTAATATGAAGAATTATATCGTGCACCTATTTAAGATTAACAATATATTTTCTTAATTTTTTTTTTCACCAATCAACCATAACATAAACGAACTAAATGAAACTACAAAGAGAAAAAAAAAAATAGCTTAATTTATTAGAGATTTTAATCTATATTTAAAAACTAAAAATTATAGCAAATTTCAAATAAAAAAAATGGTGGAGATTACAAAGAGAAATATAAATAAAAAATAACATATACAAAGAGAAAAATAATAGCTTAATTTATTAGAGATTTTAATCTATATCTAAAAACTGAAACTTATAGCTTAATTTATTAGAGATTTTAATCTATATCTAAAAACTAAAACTTATGGAAAATTTCAAATGAAAAGAATGGTGGAGGTTAGAGAGAAATATAAATAAAGAATAACCTATCCTTCCTGTAAAAAAATATTTATATTTTATTTAGTCTCCAAAAAATAAATTATTCTATACTTTATCTTATGTAACACAAAAAAACATATATATGTTACATAAAATACATATATATATTAAAGTTGAATGTTTTTTTTATTTTATTAAAATAATCAAAATAATATATATAGATAGATATCAAAGTTGATTTTTTTTTTCTTTTGTTGAAACAATCAAAATAATACCACTTTCAATGGTTTAATATAATCAATTTACTTACCGATAAATAATGTTTAATATATTTCTTAAAGCTTTAAAATTATTAAGTTATTGTTTTATAAGATGATAAGTGTTTGATCATTGATTTGTAGTAGTAGTGTTTTGTTTTTATGACCATGGTTTTACACTTTTATAAATTATATTACAATATGGATTGAAATACAATGTTTTTATTTACTTTATTATTTTAATATTTTTTATTGTATTTTATAATAAACATATATTTGTGAGAATGAAGATTTTTATTATTTAGAAAATTATTTAAAATATTTATATTATTAAGTTATATTCAAATTAAATTGAAATTATATTATAATGAAATTTGATTAACTAAAATGTGATATTTTTATATTTATTTGAGTTAAACATCATTATATATGTAATATTGAGTAATTATCCATTTACACATGGTATAGAATAATTCTTTATATTTGTAAAATTATTTAATTACAATTACATATAGACAACAATCAAACCCAATATAAATAAAGAATATAGTTAGAAAAATTGATTCTAAACTCTCAAATTAACATGCTGAACAATCACTACCATTTTCACTTATTCAATAGAATCAATTTACTTACCAATAAAAATGTTTAATATATTTACTAAAGCTTTAAATTATTAAATTATTTTTTAAAAATAGTAAAAATGTTTAATATATTTACTAAAGCTTTAAATTATTAAATTATTTTTTAAAAATAGAATCAATTGACTTATCAATAAAAATGTTTAATTTATATACTAAAATTTTAAATTATTAAATTATTGTTTTACAAGCTTTAATATATTTAAAATAGCTTTAAATTATTAAATTATTGTTTTACAAGTTTGGTTGCAATTTGGTTTTGATAAAAGGAAAGGCATTACAAATTACAATTTGGTTTTGATAAAAGGAAAGGCATTACAAACTAGAATTATGAAAATGAGATTAAATGATATTTCTAAGCAATTTTTATTTAATTGGTGGTTTAATTATTGAAGGTTAACTTGTCAAAAATATGGAAAGGAAATTTAATGATTTTAATTATGTGTTTAATTAGAAGAATATCGTATTGATTGAAATTAAAGAAAATAATAAATTAAAAAACTATATCATTATAATATGTTATAATTCTAATCAAATTTATGATAAGTGTTGATAATTGATTTGTAGTAGTATAAGGCTTTTTCTAATAAACTATAGACATATATGGTAGACATAATGTTTTGTTTGTATACATATGTTTTGTTTTTACAACAATGATTTTACACTTTTATAAATTATATTATCATATGGATTGAAATACAATATTTTCATTTAATTTATTTTTTTTAATATTTTTTATTATATTTTATGTTGAACTTATATTTGTGAGAATAAATGTTTTATGAATTTTATTATTTACTAAAATTATGATTTTTATTATTGAATTACATTTAAATTAAATTAAAATTATACCATTATGAAATTTTATTAACTAAAATATATTATGTGATTTTTATATTTATTTAAGCTAAACACCATAATATATATAATATTGAGTAATCATCCATTTACACATGTTAGAGAGTATTTCCGATTATTTAGTTATATTTATATGATTATATAATTATAATCATATATATGGTTAACCATCAAACTCAGTATAAAGAAAATAGTTAGAAAATTTGATTCTAACTACTCTCAAATTGACTATGTAATAACTAATTTGAAAAAGATACTTCCATAAAAATAATTATATATATATTTTTAAATTCTTTCTTTATATTATAAAAAGTGGAAGGAGAGAACATTAATAGATAAAGTTTATTATTTAATAAAAAGTGGAAAAGACATTTACTAATGGCTTCTCCCAACCTCTATTAAATAATAAACTTTATCTATTAATTCACCCCCTCCCACTCTCTATAGTATAGTATAGAGGATGAGAAGAAGCATTAATAAATAAAGTTTATTATTTGACGTAATCCAAATATTCTGTATTTGTTAAAAAAATTCAAAACCGCCTCCTTTATTATGATGACCTCTCCTTTATTATGATGACTTCTAGTTACGATTTGATTGTGATAATGTATTATTAAAAATAAAATAAAATGTTAAAAAAACGCTTGATAAGAGGAACCGGAGCCACTCCGTTCCCGCCTGTCCAAATACAATTTTGACCGACCACCAAAAAGGCAACCGTTATTCACGACACAAATTATCAATAGTTGCCCATTCTGATTCGGTGGAATCATAAATAGTAACCGCCTAGAATCAACCTACATGTTCACCCTTAAAGTCAAGGGTAGGCCAGTGCGGAGTTTACGCTGGATGATGTCTGGCCAATGG
>JASDQU010736619.1:128562-147513 GCA_032191745.1 Picea mariana
AAATTTATTTTCTGTTAAGTTTTTTAGATGCTGAAACACCGCTGTAGCTTATGCTGAAACACAGTGCTGAGTATATGCTGAAACACCAGGCTGTAGCATATGCTGATGCTGAAACACTGCTGTGAGCAGATGCTGAAACACCAGGCTGTAGCATATGTTGATGCTGAAACACCGCTGTGAGCAGATGCTGAAACACCAGGCTATAGCATATGCTGATGCTGAACCACCACTGTGAGCAGATGCTGAAACACGGCTGTAGCATATGCTGAAATAGTGCTAAAACTGAGTTTGGCATTTAAATTTGACGGAAAAATCAGCGAGACTGAAACTGGGTGGGATTTTGAAATATTAACATCCTGAAGATGGAAATTATTGACAACTGTGTTTGCACCCAACATTTGGTAGGTGGTGGCGAAGTCAGGGCCTATCTCATAGAGTTGGGGCGATCTAGATGTCTCATGGCCACAAGTGTCTACCACCGTGGTGAGTGCCGCGAATGGTGGTCTGCTGAGGCAATTAATGACGTGATTGGTACTTCATGTTTTATACTTGATGTTGAGCTGGAATTGCTGCAAGTATGTGGACCACTTTTGATGGTGATCAGTCTACAATTTCCCCTGTGTCTGCATGAACTACAATGGCTTATGATCAGTGTGTTCCAAAGAATGTAATATCTCCACCGACGACATGCTTTCATAATGGAGCACATTTCTTTGTCATAAGTAGGGTACTTACGGATAGTATTTGACAATGTCTCACTATGATAGGCCATGGGGTGGCCATGATGAGTGAGAAAAACGCCCACATCATAGTCTGAAGCATTTGTCTCGATCTCAAAAGGATGTTGCAGGTCTGGTAGTGAAAGTATTGGGGCTGAGCACAAGCGCTACTTCAAATCATCAAACACTTTTCGTTGGGATTGGCCCCATACAAATTTCACCTTACCACCACCCTTGTTTATTTGGTAGAGGGCCCATGTAATATGGGAGAATCCCAACATGAACCTATGGTAGAAATTGGCAAGGCCCAAGAAGCTCCAAAGCTCAGTGAGTGTTGTTGGGGCTGGCTAATCACAAATGACTTGGATCTTAGCTGGAACCACATGTACACCATGCCGATCAATGATGTAGCCCAGGAAATGGACCTTGTCCATGCCGAAGGAGCATTTTTCCATGTTGGCGTATAACTTGTGTTGCCGCAGGGTGTGTAGAACCTGTTGAATATGTTGCAAGTGTTTGGCCCCAGTCTTGCTGTAAATTAGAATGTCATCCAGATACACCACTACAAAAGTATTGGTGAATGGTCACAGGATATCATCCATCATCCTCATGAAAGTGGCTGGAGCATTTGTCAAACCAAAGGGCAAGACCAAACATTCAAAAAGGCCCTCCTTTGAAATGAAGCCGGTCTTTATACATCTGTCTATTCTATCAGGACCTGGTGGTAGCCAGACTTTAGATCACTCTTATTGAAGTATTTGGCACCTGTGAGTTGATCAAGGAGGTCATTGATTTGGGGAATTGAGTACCGGTTTCTGACTGCTATTTTATTAAGAGCCCAGTAATCAATACAGAGTCGCCAAGTTCCATCTTTCTTCTGTACCAACATGATTGGGCTCCCGCAAGGTGATGATCTGGCGCAGATGTGCCCCTTGTGGAGCATTTCTTGGATCTCTTGCTTGATCTCCTCATTCTCTAACAAAGACAAATGATAGACTGGCCCATTGGGTAGTGGTGCGTCGGGGGTCAGATCAATGGTGTGCTTGACCTGACAGTGAAGAGGTACCCTTGTAGGTGAGAAGAATATATCCGAGTATTCTGTCACCACCTTATCTACTTTCTTTTGTTGTGTGGAGAGGTTGGATGCAGAGACCCTGGATGTGGCTATGATATTTTGCTTATTCTAAGAGAGAATCACGAAGAAGACAAACTTCCCCATTTGAAAGATGACCTTCCTGCATTGCTTAGCAGAGATCAAAGAAACAACAGTAGGTGGGACTGCCTTGGGTATCCTGTACAATTTTCTGTTCAAAGTAATAATAACACTACAAGGCCTAGACTCATATACAACATGACGTTTCCATAAATAAGGTTGGACCAAAAGAGCATCACAAACTTCGAGAGGAGCAACATCACACAAACCTTGTCTTTGAAGGGGTTTATGCCATACGATAGTCGACACTGTTGGCTGACGTGAAGATCGCTTCCTTGGTAGAGCCATCCAATGGTGTACGGTTGTGGGTGCGGCATTGTTGGTAGGGCCAACCGCTTGACGACCTCTACTGAGGTGAGGTTCTTCAGGCTACTGCTATCAACGATGAAGTGCAGCGGGGTGCCTTTTACCCACATCTGTGAATGGAAGAGGCGCTCTCCTTCTTCTGGCTCGTCTGGTTCACCAGGCTGGAGCTTGGTGGTAGGAACGGTGGCACTGGGATCTGTGTCAATGATTCATCTTCCCCTTTCTGGTTCTGGCTTAGAGTCATAATCTGCATCTGATTCAGAGGCTTTCACTTCGGCCACCAGCGACCCCTTTGAGCGACAGTCAACGGTGTTATTCCAAGGGATCTTATGGAAGTCATGCCACTTCCCAGTATCTTTCTTTGTCCTTTCGGTGTCCTTCTTTGCTTGTGGCTTGGACTGGTTGTCCTGATACTGCCCATCTTTTCTCTATCGTTTGTTTGGTGGGTTGGGTCCACCCTTTCCTGGCTTTTTTTGTGAGGGGTTCCCAGGCCCAAATTGTCACATATTTTGTTTGAGCTTCTGCTCGATTTTTACGGCATGTTGGTAGGCCGTGCCCAAGGATGAGATGTCCAGAAATTTCATTTTGGTCTGGATGTATCTATGCAGAGCACCGCGATACTTGAATACCAAATGTCACTGCGAATATTTGATACCCAACTTAGTGTGCAAGGTATGGAAGATATTTGTGAAATCTGGCACTGGTTGGTCTCTTTCTTGTCGTAGTGTGGTCTATTTGGTATACAGGTCGTCATAACTTCCGACAGGGTAGTATTGTTCCTTAATAGAATCCTTGAAGGATTCCTAGGTGGTCGTGACTAAAAATAATGAGGTTTCCCTTGTTTCCTTTTGCTCACAGAAAGTTTCACACCAATCTTTGACATGGGGAACGACTTTGAGGAGCGCAAAAGTAATCTTTTCTTTATTTGAAAAGTTATGGAAAGAAAAATACCCTTCTAGTAGATTCAACCACTTGTCTACAACATCTGTGTCTATTGGACCTTCAAATATAGGAATATTGAAGTTTATTTGTACCTTGAAGGGAACAACGCCTCCGTTCGAAGAAGATGCGTCCCTTGTTGGTAGCTGTCGAAGGATTTGAGTGAAACTATCCATGATCTCGTTCCTATGTTGCATGAGGGATTCCTCAATCAACAGTTTGAAAGGATCTCCTCTCCCGTCATCTTTCTTTTCTCCTTCCATGGGAGGTCACTTGGGCGTGCGAGAGCTTCTTTCCTCAAGAGAAACAAGCTCGAGACCCAACTCTTTGTACTCCGACCTTATTGGGGAGATGCATTACGATGACATGTAGAAGACCACTCTTATACCACTGATAACAGAGATACAGTAAAACTAGTTTTCTATTCAATAACAAAATAAGATGAAACTGTAAAATGCCTCGGAAACAAGCTTGCTGGAATGGCGACGGCTTATCTCTGAGAAGAGATGTGACAGCAGTGGACATTCATAAGAAGCAGGTTACAATGAGGCTCTGAAGGCATTTTTACAATAAGAAAGAATTCCAAAAACCCTAGACATCCAAAAACCTAAGCCTAGGAGATGAAGCGCCAAAAGTTGTGTGGGCCCCATTTGGGTAAGTTAGTACATCAACTTCCTCGGGTCGTAACTTTTGCATACGATCTCCATTTTAGGTGTGTGATAGCCCATTGGAAAGGTATTGTCAAGGAGATTCATTTTGGGGGCTCAACTATGCCTATGGATATCATTGAGGATCTTGATACCGGAAAACCTTTATTTAGGCCCTCAAAATGGCCCCAGAAGTTAAAACTACTAAAAATAGTAAATTGCCAAAATTGTCAGAAAACTATTTTGAGCCAGTTGGAAAAGGTGGGTGGCCATCGATATCCATCTGGATCAATCCTCCCTCCTTAGGAATAAATGGTATCCATTTCATTGAGGTCCCCCATCAGATGAGGAAATTTCTGCTGAATTTGGCCCCAGGTGAGCCACTTGCCTTGGTGCAAGAGCTGCCCTACTTTGACGACTCGATAAAGCTGGATCCTTTCTTGTCGAGTGCCCTTGGATGCTTGTTGTAGAAAGTCGGTGTTGAGCTCTATTGGCTTCAGTTGTTCTACTACTTTTGAGGTGTCCAATAATGGTGGGAAATAAGGGTGAAGGAGATCCATGTTGAACACTGGGTGCAGACCAAGGAAAGGAGGAATGTTGAGCTCAAAATCATTATCCCCCATGGCCTTGGTGATAGTGTACGATCCATAATGGAGTGGGTGAATATTTCTATGGGGTTCTATAAGCTGTTCTTTCTGCAAGTCCAACCAAACTTTGTCTCCCACTTGAAGCTTATGCGACACTCGATGTTGATCATGGCGCTGTTTGTACTTGTCATTGGACTTTTGTAGGATATCCTGAACCTGCTGGCGGATGTGCTAGATCCGCTCAATGAACCAGGTGGCTTTGTTAGCTTCAATTGGAGAAGGAGATGAGTCGGTTGAGGTGACCGCAAGGGGAAGTGCAACATCTATTGGTCCCAATGGTTGGAATACCAACCCCACTTGAAAGGGGTTGTGGCTGGTTGAGCTATGCAGAGCTCGGCTGTAGCTATGCTAGACATAGGGAAGGAGCTCATGCCATGTGCGAGGGTGCTTTGAATTATACATGTGAAGGATATGCACAATCATTCAATTACAACCTCGGTTTGACCATCTATCTCGAGATGGAAGGCCGTGGATTTGGTGAGCTTGGTGTTCAACAGTGAATAGAGGCTCGACCAAAATGTGCTAAGAAATTGACTATCCCGATCTGAGACAATGGTTTGTGGGATTCCAAAATGTACCCAGACTCGTTCAAAGAAGAGCTTGGCAAGGGCCTCTACTATGATGCTCTTCTTGTAGGAAACCAGAATCGCCATCTTAGAAAAGTGATCAACAACCACAAAAAGACAGTCATTTCCCCGCTTGGTGGATGGGAGGCCCGACATGTAGTCCATTGAGGTGGATTCCCGTGGCCTGTCATGAGTAGGAAGACAGGTGTATAGGCCTTGTTTCTTAGTGGTCGGTTTGGAAATAGTGCAGGAAGTGCAGGACCTGATATACTTGCTGACTTTCTATCGAAGTTTCGGCCACTAGAAATGTTTATGTAGCATCACCACTGTCTTTTCAACACCAAAGTGTCCTGCCACATGACTGTAATGGGATTTCTAGATCATCTTCACTCGCTCACTTGATGGAACAAAGATATGGCCCATAAGACACAATAACCCATCCTGAAGATGGAGATTATCGATAACTATGTTTACACCCAACATTTGGAAGGTGGTGGTGAAGTCAGGGTCTGTCTCATAGAGTTGGGGCCATGCAAATGTCTCCTGGCCACAAGAGTCTATCACCATGGTGAGTGCTACGACTGGCAATCTGCTAAGGCAATCAGCGACACGATTGGTGCTTCTTGTTTTATACTTGATGTTGAGGTGGAATTGCTGCAAGTATGTGGACCACTTTCGATGGTGGTCATTCTGCAATTTTCCCTGTGTCTGCATGAACTGCAGTGGCTTATGATCAGTGTGGATGGCTGTCTCCTTCCCAAGAATGTAATGTCTCCACTGGCAGCATGCTTGCAAAATGGAGTACATTTCTTTGTCATAAGTATGGTGCTTACGGATAGTATCTGAAAGTGTCTCATTATGATAGGCCATGTGGCCATGCTGAGTGAGAACGATGCCCACAACATAGTCTGAAGGATCTGTCTCGATCTCAAAAGGATGTTGTAGGCCTCGTGGTGAAAGTACTGGGGATGAGCACAAGCACTGCTTCAAATCATCGAACCCTTTGTTTTGGGACCAACCCCACGCAAATTTTCCCTTACCACCAACCCCTGTTTATTTGGCTAAGGGCCCATGCAATATGGGAGAAACACAAATCAAACCTGTGGTAGAAATTGGCAAGGCCCAAGAAGCTCCGAAGCTCAGTGAGTGTTGTTGGGTCTGGCTAGTCACGAACAACTTGGATCTTGGCTGGATCCACATGTATGCCATGCTGATCAATGATGTAGCCTAGGTAATGGACCCTATCCATGTCGAAGGAGAATTTTTCCAAGTTGGCATATAGCTTGTGCTGTCGCAGGGTGTGCAAAACATGCTGAATATGCTACAAGTGTTCGACCCAAGTCTTTCTGTAAATTAGAATGTCGTCCAGATACACCACTACAAAAGTATTGGTGAATGTTCACAAAATATCATCCATCATCCTCATGAAAGTGGCTGGAGCATTTGTCAAACCAAAGGGCATGACCAACCATTCAAAAAGGCCTTCCGGCAGTATTCCATACATCAGTCTATTCTATTAGGACCTGGTGGTAGCCAAACCTCAGATCAATCTTACTGAAGTATTTGGCCCCCGTAAGTTGATCAAGGAGGTCATCAATTCGGGGAATCGGGTACCAGTTTCTGACTGTGACTATAGTCAAAGCCCAGTAATCAATACAGAGTCACTAGGTCCCATCTTTCTTCCGTACCAACACGATTGGGCTCCCTCAAGGTGATGAGTTGGGGCAGATGTGCCCCTTATGGAGAAGTTCTTGGATTTGTTGATTGATCTCCTCATTCTCTAACAAAGAGCGATAATATAATGGCCCATTGGGTAGCAGTGCATAGGGGGTTAGATTGATGGGGTGCTTGACCTAGAAGTGCAGATGTACCTCTGTAGGTGAGGAGAAGATATCTGAGTATTCTTCCAGGACGCTATCTACTTGCTTTTGCTGTGTGGAGAGGTCAGCTACAGAGACCCTGGATGTGGCCATGATCTTTCTCTTATTCACAGAGTGAATCACGAAGAAGAAAAAATTCCCCGTCTGAGAGATAAACTTCCTCCATTGCTTAGCAGAGATCAAGGAAACATCACTAGGTGGGACTGCCTCGGGTATCTTGTACAATTTCCTGTTCAAAGTAATAATAACACTACGAGGCCTAGACTCATATACAACATGACGTTTCCATAAATAAGGTTGGCCCAAAATAACATCACAAACTTCAAGAGGAGAAAAATCACACAGTATCTCGTCTTTGAAGGGCTTGATGCCATACGATATTCGACACTGTTGGTTGATGCGGAGATCGCTTCCTTGGCAGAGCCATCCAATGGTGTACGGTTGTGGGTGTAGTGTTGTTGGCAGGGCCAACCGCTTGATGACCTCTGCTGAGATGAGATTCTTCTGGCTACCGCTATCAACGATGAAGTGTAGAGGGGTGCCTTTTACCCACATCTATGAATGGAAGAGGCACTCTCCTTCTTCTGGCTCGTCTGGTTCACCAGGCTGGAGCTTGGTGGTAGAAATGGTGGAACTGTGTTCCGCGTCAATGATCAATATTCCCCTTTCTAGTTTTGACTCAGAGTCATAATCTGCATCTGATTCAAAGGCTTTCACTTCGGCCACCAATGACCGCTTTGAGCGGAAGTACGCAGTGTTATGCCAAGGGCTCTTATGGAAGTCACACCACTTCCCGGTATGTTTCTTTGTCTTTTCGGTGTCCTTCTTTGCTTGCGGATTGGACTGGTTTTCCTGATACTGTACATATTTTCTCTATCTTTTTTTCGATGGGTTGGGGCTGAAATTTTCTTGATTTTGTTACGAGGGGTTCCTAGGCCCAAATTGGCACGTCTTTTGTTTGATCTTCTGCTTGATTTTGACGGCATATAGGTAGGCCGCGACCAAGGATGAGATGTACAAAAATTCCATTTCGGCATGGATGTATCTATGTAGAGCACTGTGATACTTGAGCACCATATGTCTCTCATAATATTTGATACCCAACTTGGTGTGCAAGGTATGGAAGATATTTGTGAAATCTAGAATTGCTTGGTCTCTTTCTTGCCGCAGTGTGGTCCATTTGGTATACAGGTTGTCATAACTTCCGACAGGGTAGTATTGTTCCTTAATAGCATCCCTGAAGGATTCCCAGGTGGATGTGACTAAAAATAATGAGGTTTCCTCTGTTTCATTTTACTCACAGAAAGTTTCCCACAAATCTTTGACATGGGGAATGAATTTGAGGAGCGCAAAAGTAATATTTTCTTTATTTGAAAAGTTATGGATAGAAAAATAACCTTCTAGTAGATTCAACCACTTGTCTACAACATCTGCATCTATCTGACCTTCAAATATAGGAATATTGAAGTTTATTTTTACCTTGAAGGGGGTGGCGCCTCCGTTTGAAGAAGATGCATTGCCTGTTGGTAGCCGCTGAAGGATTTGCGTGAAACTATCCATCATCTCGTTCCTCTGTTGCGTGAGGGATTCCTCAATCAACAGTTTGGAAGGATCATTTGTCCCATCATCTTTATTTTCTCCTACCATGGGAGGTCCCTTGGCTGTGCGAGAGCTTCTTTCCTCAAGAGAAACAAGCTCGAGACCCAACTCTTTGTACTCGGACCTTGTTGGGGACATGCATTAAGACGACAAGGAGAAGAAGTCTCTGGTACCACTGATATGGATTTTATGAGTAGAACGAAATGAATATAGATTATTAATAGTTTCTTAACACAAAATAACAAAGATACAGTAAAACCGGTTTTCTATTCAATAACGAAATAAGCTGAAATTGTAAAATGGAGCGGAAATAAGATTGCTGGAATGGTGGTGACTTATCTCTGAGAAGAGATGTGACGAAAGTGCGCATTCAAAAATAGAAGGTTACAATGAGTCTTTGAAGGATTTTTCACAATAATAAAGAATGCCAAAAACCCTAGACATATAAAAACTTAACCCTTGGAGATGAAGCGCCAAAAGTCATGTGGGCCCCATTTGGGTAAGTTGGTACATCAACTTCCCGGGGTCATAACTTTTGCATACGATCTTTGTTTTAGGCGTGCGATAGCCCATTCGAAAGGTATCATCAAGGATATTTATTTTGGGGATCAATTGTGCCTTTCGCTATCATTAAGGAGCTAGATCCTAAAAAACCTTCATTTAGGCCCTCATGATGGCCCTGGAAGTTAAAACTGCTAAAAATAGTAAATTTCCAAAATTGTCAGAAAACTGTTTTGAGCCAGTTGGAAAAGGTGGGTGGCCACTAATATCCATTTGGATCAATCCTCCCTCCTTAGGAAGAAATGGTCTACTTTGCATTGAGTTCCCCCATCAGATATGGAAATTTCTGCTGAATGTGGCCCCGGGTGAGCCACTGGCCTTGGTGCAGGAGTTGCCCTGCTTTGACGACTCGATAAAGCTGGATCCTTTGTTGTCAAGTTCCCTTGATCTTTCTGTCAAAAATATGATCATTGGATGGCTATTGTAGGTAGTCGGGGTTGAGCTCTGTTGGCTTCAGTTGTTCTGCTACTTCTGAGGTGTCTAATAATGGTGGGAAATAAGGGAGAAGGAGATGCACATTGAACACTGGGTGTAGACCAAGGAAAGGAGGAATGTTGAGGTCAAAAGAATTATCCTCCACAGCCTTGGTGAGAGTGTATGTCCCATAACAGAGTGGGTGAAGCTTCCGATGGGGTCCTGTAATGCGTTCTTTCTTCAAGTGCATCCAAACTTTGTCGCCCACCTGAAACTTATGCAACACCCGATTTTGATCATGGCATTGTTTGTACTTGTCATTGGATTTCTGTAGGATATCCTGAACCTGTTGGCGGATGTGCTAGATCTGCTCAATGAACTGAGTGGCTTTGTCAGCTTTAGTTGGAGCAGGAGATGAGTCGTTCGAGGTGACCACAAGGGGAAGTGAAACATCTATGGGTCCCAATGGTTGGAATCCCAACCCCACTTTAAAGGGGATGTGTTTGGTGCTATGCTAGAAATAGGGAAGGCTCTCATCCGATGTGTAAGGGTGATTTGAATTATACATGTGAAGGATATGCACAATCATTCGATTTACAACCTCGGTTTGGCCATCTGTCTGGGGGTAGAAGAACGTGGATTTGGTGAGCTTGGTGTCTAGTAGTGACCAGAGGCTCGACCAGAATGTGCTGAGAAATCGACCATCCCGATCTGAGACAATGGTTTGTGGGATTCCAAAATGTACCCAGACTTGTTCAAAGAAGATCTTGGCAGTGGCCTCTATTGTGATGCTCTTATTGTAGGCAACCAGAATCGCCATCTTAGAAAAGCGATCAATAACCACAAAAACACAGTCATTTCCCCGTCTGGTGGACCGAAATGTAGTCCATTGAGATGGATTCCCATGGCCTGTCAGGAGTAGGAAGAGGGGAGTACAGGCCTTGTCTCTTAGTGTTCAGTTTGGCAATAGCATAGATAGTGCACGACCTGATATACTTGCTGACCTCCTGTCGAAGTTTCAGCCAGTAGAAATGTTTCTATAACATCGCCACTGTATTTTCAATGCCGAAGTGTCCTACCGCTTGACTGTAGTGGGCTTCCCAGATAAGCTTCGCTCGCTCACTTGATGGAACATAGATATGGCCTAGACGACAGAAAAACCCATCCTGAAGATGGAAATTATCGAAAACTGTGTTTTCACCCAAGATTTGGTAGGTGGTGGCGAAGTCAGGTTCTATCTCAAAGAGTTGGGGTCATCGAGATGTCTCATGGCCGCAAGAGTCTAGCACCGTGGCGAGTTTCATGACTAGCGGCCAGCTGAGGAAATCATAGATGCGATAGGTGCTTCCTGTTTTATACATGATGTTGAGGTGGAATTGCTGCAAGTATGTGGACCACTTTTGATGGCGGTCATTCTACAATATTCACTGTGTCTACATGAACTACAGTGGCTTATGATCAATGTGGATGACTGTCTCCTTTGAAAGAATGTAATGTCTCCACTGGCGGCATGCTTGCACAATGGAGTACATTTCTTTATCATAAGTAGGGTACTTACGGACAATATCTGACAGTATCTCACTATGATAGGCCATGGGGTGGCCGTGCTGAGTGAGAACGGTGCCCATAGCATAGTCTAAAGCATCTGTCTTGATCTCAAAAGGATGTTGCAGGTCCAGTAGTGAAAGTACTGGGGTTGAGCACAACACTTCCTAAAATCATCGAATGCTTGTTGTTGGTACCATCCCAACACAAATTTCACCTTACCACCACCTTTGTTTATTTGTCTAAGGGCCCATGCAATATGGGAGAAACTCAACATGAACCTGTAGTAGAAATTGACAAGGACCAAGAAGCTCCGAAGCTCAGTGAGTGTTGTTGGGGCTGGCTAGTCACAGATGACTTGGATCTTGGCTAGATCCACATGTACATCATGCTAATAAATGATGTAGCCCAGGTAATGGACCCTGTACATGCCAAAGGAGCATTTTTCAAAGTTGGCGTATAGCTTGTGCTGTTGCAGGGTGTGCAGAACCTGCTGAATATGCTGCAAGTGTTCGAACCAAGTCTTGCTATAAATTAGAATGTCATCCAGATACACCACTACAAAAGTATTGGTGAATGGTCATAGGATATTGTCCATCATCCTCATGAAAGTGGCTGGAGAATTTTTCAAACCAAAGGGCATGACCAACCATTCAAAAAGACCTTCCTTCTACTTGAAGGTGGTCTTCCATACATCTGTCTGTTCTATCGGGACTTGGTGGTAGCCAGACTTCAAATTAATCTTACTAAAATATTTGGCTCCCGTGAGTTGATCAAGGAGGTCATTGAATCGGAGAAAAATTTACCGATTTCTGACTGTGATTATATTCAGAGCTCGATAATCAATACAGAGTCACCAGGTCCCATCTTTCTTCTATACCAGCATGATTGGGCTACCGCAAGGTGATGAGCTCGGGTGGATGTTCCCCTTGTGGAGCATCTCTTGGATTTGTCACTTGATCTCCTCATTCTCTAAGAAAGAGAGACGATAGACTGGCCCATTGGGTAGCGGTGCATCGGGGGTTAGATCGATGGGGTGCTTGACCTTGCAGTGGAGAGGTACCCCTATAGGTGAGGAGAAGATATATGAGTATTCTTCCATGACCCTATCTACTTGCTTTTGTTGTGTGGAGAGGTCGGCCACAAAGACCCTGGATGTGGCTGTGATATTTTTCTTATTCTGAGAGTGAATCACAAAGAAGACAAAATTCCCTGTCTAAGAAATGACCTTCCTACATTCCTTAGTAGAGATCAAGGAAACAACACTAGGTGGGACTGCCTCGGGTATCTTGTACAATTTCCTGTTCAAAGTAATAATAACACTATGAGGCCTAGACTCATATACAACATGAAATTTCCATAAATAAGGTTGGCCCAAAAAAACATCACAAACTTTGAGAGGAGAAACATCACACAATACCTCGTCTTTGAAGGGCTTGATGCTTTACGACAGTTGACACTGTTGGCTGATGCAGAGATCGCTTCATTGGCGAAGCCATCCAATGTTGTATGGTTGTGGGTGTAGTGTTGTTGGCAGGGCCAGCCGCTTGACGACCTCTACTGAGATGAGGTTCTTTTGGCTACCACTATCAACAATGAAGTGCAGTGGGGTGCCTTTTACCCACATCTGTGAATGGAAGAGGCGCTCTACTTCTTCTGGATTTTCAGGTTCATCAGGCTAGACCTTGGTGGTAACAACGGTGGCATTGGGTTCCACATCAATGATTCATCTTCCCCTTTCTGGTTCTGGCTCAGATTCATAATTTTCATTTGATTCAGAGGCTTCCACTTCGGCCACTAGAGACTGCTTTGAGCGGCTGTCAGCAGTTTTATACCAAGGGCTCTTATGGAAGTCGCACCACTTCCCGGTATGTTTCTTTGTCTTTCTGGTGTCCTTCTTTTATTGCAGCTTGGACAGGTTGTCCTGATACTATCCATCTATTCTCTTTCCTTTGTTTGGTGGGTTGGGGCCGCCCTTTCCTGGCTTTTGTTGTGCAGGGTTCCCAGGCTCAAATTGCCGCATCTTTTGTTTTAGCTTCTGCTTGAATTTGACGACATATCGATAGGCCGCACGCAAGGATGATATGTCCAGAAATTCCATTTCGGTCTAGATGTATCTATGCAGAGAATCGTGATACTTGATCACTAGATGTTGCTCCAAATCTTTCATACCCAACTTGGTGCGCAAGGTATGGAAGATATTTGTGAAATCTGGCACTGCTTGGTCTCTTTCTTGCCGCAATGTGCTCCATTTGGTATACAGGTCGTCATAACTTCTGATAGGGTACTATTGTTCCTTAATAACATCCCTAAAGGATTCCCAGGTGGTTGTGACTAAAAATAATGAGGTTTCCTCTATTTCCTTTTGCTCACAGAAAGTTTCTCACCAATATTTGACATGGGGAACAACTTTGAGGAGCGCAAAAGTAATCTTTTCTTTATTCGAAAAGTTATGGACAGAAAAATAACCTTCTAGTATATTCAACCACTTGTCTACAACATCTGCATCTATCTAACCTTAAAATATAGAAATATCGAAGTTTATTTGTACCTTGAATGGGGCGGCGCTTCCATTCGAAGAAGATGCGTCGCCTGTTGGTAGCCATCTAAGGATTTGCGCAAAACTATCCATCATCTCGTTCCTCTGTTGCATGAGGGATTCCTCAATCAATAGTTTGAAAGGATGTCTTGTCCTACCATATTTATTTTCTCTTGCCATGGGAGGTCGCTTGGGCATGTGAGAGCATCTTTCCTCAATATAAACAAGCTCGATACCCAACTCTTTGTACTCCGACCTCGTTGGGGACATGCATTAAGACGAAAAGGAGCAGACCTCTCTGATACCACTGATCCAGATTTTATGAGTAAAACAAAATGAATACAGATTATTAACAGGTGCTTAACAAAAAATAAGAGAGATACAGTAAAATTGGTTTTCTATTCAAGAACGAAATAAGCTGAAACTGTAAAATGCAGCAGAAACAAGCTTGTTGGAATGGTGGCGGCTTATCTCTGAGAAGAGATGTGACGGCAGTGCGCATTCTCAAGAAGAAGGTTACAATGAGGCTCTAAAGGAATTTTTACAATAAGAAAGAATTCCAAAACCCTAGACATCCAGAAACCTAACCCTAGGAGATGAAGCGCCAAAGTCATATGGGCCCCATTTGGGTAAGTTAGTACATCAACTTCCTGGGGTCGTAACTTTTGCATACAATCTCCATTTTAGGCGTGTGATAGGCCATTGGAAAGGTATCGTCGAGGATATTTTATTTTTGGGGCTCAAATATGCCTTTGGAAATCAGTGAGGAGATCGATCCCGAAAAACCTTCATTTAGGCGCTCAAAATGGCCCCCAAATTTAAAACTAATAAAAATAGTAAATTGCCAAAATTGTCAGAAAATTGTTTTGATCCAGTTGGAAAAGGTGGGTGGCCACCGATATCCATATGGATCAATAATACCTCCATAGGAACCAATGGTCTCCATTTCATTGAGGTCCCCCATTAGATGAGGAAATTTCTGCTAAATGTTTCCCTGGGTGAGCCACTTGCCTTGGTGTAGGAGCTTCTCTGCTTTGACGACTCGATAAATATGGATCCTTTGTTGTCGAGTGCCCTTGATTTGTATATACACAATATGATCATTAGATGCCTGTTGTAGGTAGTCAGGGCTGAGCTCTGTTGGCTTCAGTTGTTCTGCTACTTCTGAGGTGTCCAATAATGGTGGCAAATAAGGGCGAAGGAGATCCACGTTGAACACTGGGTGTAGACCAAGGAAAGGAGGAATGTTGAGCTCAAAAGAATTATCCCCCATGGCCTTGGTGATAGTGTATGACCCACAACGGAGTGGGTGAAGCTTCCGATGGGGTCCTGTAAGGTGTTCTTTCTGCAAGTGCAACAAAACTTTGTCGCCCACCTGAAACTTATGCAACACCTGATGTTGATCATGGCATTGTTTGTACTTGTCATTGGACATCTATAGGATATCCTGAACCTATTGGTGGATGTGATGGATCTTCTCAATGAAATGGGTGGCTTTGTTAGCTTCAGTTGGAGTAGGAAATGAGTCGGTCGATGTGACCACAAGGGGTAGTGCAACATCTATGGGTCCCAATGGTTGGAATCACAACCCCACTTGAAAGGGGTTGTGCCCGGTTGAGCTATGCAGGGCTTGGTTGTAGCTATGCTGGACATAGGGAAGGCTCTCATCCCATGTGTGAGGGTGCTTTGAATTATACATGTGAAGGATATGCACAATCATTCGATTTACAACCTCGGTTTGGCCATCTATCTGGGGGTGGAAGGCTGTGAATTTGGTGAGCTTGGTGTTCAGTAGTGACCATAGGATTGACCAAAATGTGTTGATAAATCGACTATCCCGATATGAGACAATGGTTTGTGGGATTCCAAAATGTACACAGACTCGTTCAAAGAAGATATTGGTAGTGGCCTATACTGTGATGCTCTTTTTGCAGGCAACCAGAATCACCATCTTAGAAAAGCGATCAACAACCACGAAAACATAGTCATTTCCCCGCTTGGTGGACAGTAGGCCCAACATGTAGTCCATTGAGATGGATTCCCATAGCCTGTCAGGAGTAGGAAGAGGGGTGTACATTCCCTATTTCTTAGTGGTTAGTTTGGAAATAGTGCAGGACCTGATATACTTGCTGACCTCCTGTCGAAGTTTCAGCGAGTAGAAATGTTTCTGTAGCATTGCCACCGTCTTTTTAATGCCAAAGTGTCCTACCACCCAAATGTAGTGGTCTTTCCAGACCAGATTTTCTCGCTCACTTGATGGAACACGGATATGGCCCAAATGATGCAATAAACCACCCCGAAGATGGAAATTATTGACAACTACATTTGCACCCAACATTTCATAGGTGGTGTCGAAGTGAGGGTCTGTCTCATAGAGTTGGGGCCATCCAGATGTCTCATGGCCGAAAGAATCTAGCACCGTGGTGAGTGCCGCGATTGACGGTCTGCCATCAGCGACACGATTGGTGCTTCCTATTTTATACTTGATGTTGAGGTGGAATTGTTGCAAGTATGTGGACCACTTTTGATGGCAGTCATTCTGCAATTTTCTCTGTGTCTACATGAAGTGCAATGGCTTATGATCAGTGTGGATGACTGTCTCCTTCCCAAGAATGTAATGTCTCCACTGGCGGCATGCTTGCACAATGGAGTACATTTCTTTGTCGTAAGTAGGGTACTTACGAACAATATATGATAGTGTCTCACTATGATAGGCCACGAGCTGGCCGTGCTGAGTGAGAACGACAACCACAACATAGTCTGAAGCATCTGTCTTGATCTCAAAAGGATGTTGCAGGTCTGGTAGTGAAATTAATGGGGCTGAACACAAGCGCTGCTTCAAATCATCAAACGCTTGTTGTTGGGACTGGCCCCACGTAAATTTCTCCTTACCACCACCCCTGTTTATTTGGCTGAGGGCCCATGTAATATGGGAGAAGCCCAACACGAACCTATGGTAGAAATTGGCAAGGCCCAAGAAGCTCCAAATCTCAGTGAGTGTTGTTGGGGCTGGCTAGTCATAGATGACTTGGATCTTTGTTGGATCCACATGTACGCCATGCTGATCAATGATATATCCCAGGTAATGGACCTTGTCCATGCCAAAGGATCATTTTTCCAAGTTGGCGTATAGCTTGTGATGCCGCAGGGTGTGCAGAACTTGCTAGATATGCTGCAAGTGTTCGACCCAAGTCTTGTTGTAAATTAGAATGTCATCCAGATACACCACTACAAAATTATTGGTGAATGGTCGAAGGATATCATCCATCATCCTCATGAAAGTGGCTGGAGCATTTGTCAAAAAAAAGGGCATGACCAACCATTCAGAAAGGCCTTCCTTTGAATTGAAGGTGGCCTTCCATACATCTGTCTGTTCTATTGGGACCTGGTGGTAGCCAGACTTTAGATCAATATTACTGAAGTATTTGTCCCCTGTGAGTTGAACAAGGAGGTCATCGATTTGGGGAATCGGGTACCAGTTTCTGACTATGATTTTATTCAGAGCCCGGTAATCAATACAGAGTCGCCAAGTCCCATATTGCTTCTATACCAACACGATTGGGCTCCCACAAGGTGAGGATTTGGTGTGGATGTGCCCCTTAAAGAGCAGTTCTTGGATCTATCACTTGATCTCCTCATTCTCTAACAAAGAGCGATGATAGACTGGCCCATTGGGTAGTGGTGCGTCGGGGGTCAGATCGATGGGGTGCTTGAACTGACAGTGCAGAGGTACCCCTGTAGGTGAGGAGAAGATATCTAAGCATTCTTCCACAACGCTATCTACTTGCTTTTGCTGTGTGGAGAGGTCGACCAGAGAGACTCTAGATGTGGTTGTGATCATTCGCTTATTCTGAGAGAAAATCACGAAGAAGACAAACTTCCCCGTCTTAGAGATGACCTTCCTACATTGCTTAGTAGAGATCAAGGAAACAACACTAGGTGGGACTACCTTGGGTATCCTGTACAATTTCCTGTTCAAAGTAATAATAACACTACATGACATTTCCATAAATATGGTTGGCCCAAAAGAACATCACAAACTTAGAGAGGAGCAACATCACACAATACCTTGTCTTTGAAGGGAATGATGTCGTACGACAGTCGACACTATTGGCTGACATGGAGATCTCTTGCTTGTTGACTGAAAATAATGATGTTTCCTCTGTTTCCTTTTTCTCACAGAAAGTTTCCCACCAATCTTTGACATGGGGAATGGCTTTGAGGAGCGCAAAAGTAATCTTTTTTTTATTCGAAAAGTTATGGACAAAAAAATGCCCTTCTAGTAGATTCAACCACTTGTCTACGATATCTGCATCTATCTGACCTTCAAATAAAGGAATATCAAAGTTTATTTGTATCTTGAAGGGGGCGGCGCCTCCGTTCAAAGAATATGTGTCACCTGTTGGTAGCCGCCAAAGGATTTGCGCGAAACTATCCATCATCTCGTTCCTCTGTTGCGTGAGGGATTCCTCAATCAACAGTTTAAAAGGATCTCCTGTCCCACCATATTTCTTTTCTCCTACCATGGGAGGTCACTTGGGCGTGCGAGAGATTCTCTCCTCAAGAGAAACAAGCTCGAGACCCAACTCTTTGTACTCCAACCTCGTTGTGGACATGCATTAAGACGACAAGGAGAAGACCGCTCTGATACCACTGATCCAGATTTTATGAGCAGAATGAAATGAATACAGATTATTAACAAGTTCTTAACACAAAATAAAATAGATACAGTAAAACTAGTTTTCTATTCAATAACGAAATAAGCTAAAAATGTAAAATGCAGCGGAAACAAGCTTGCTTGAATGGTGTCGGCTTATCTCTAAGAAGAGATGTGATGGCAGTGCGAATTCACAAGAAGTAGGTTACAATGAGGCTTTGATCCACTTTTTAAAATAAACAGTAATTCCAAAAACCCTAGACATCCAAAAACCTAACCCTAGGATATGAAGTTCCAAAAGTCATGTGGGCCCCGTTTGGGTAAGTTAGTACATCAATTTCCCGAGATCGTAACTTTTGTATATGATCTCCGTTTTAGGCGTGTGATAGCTCGTTGGAAAGGTATCATAGAGGAGATTCATTTTGGGGGATCATTTATGAATTAGTATATCATTGAGGAGATCTATCCCCAAAAAACCTTCATTTAGGCCCTCAAAATGGCCCCGAAAGTTAAAACTGCTAAAAATAGTAAATTGCCAAAATTGTCAGAAAATTGTTTTGAGCTAGTTGGAAAAGGTGGGTGGCCAAAGATATCCATATGGATCAATCCTCCCTCCTTAGTAAGAAATGGTATCCATTGCGTTGAGGTCCCCCATCAAATGAGGAAACTTCTGCTGAATTTGGCCCTGGGTGAGCCACTTGCCTTGGCACAGGAGCTGC